>OMNZ01055597.1:0-16300 GCA_900303255.1 Lesueurigobius sanzi | reverse complement strand
AACCGGGTCCAGTCATCGCTTCACTTCGGACTTTGAATGTGAATCTAAACGTGATTTGAACTTGGATATGTTTTAAACATTTGGTGAGAGCAACACAAGGTCCTGCTGCCGCTACGTGCACGCTCACATGCACACCCACACCGGCACGTGCACGCTCACATGCACACCCGCATCGCGCAGGGCTTTACATGATCTAAACACAAGACGGTCCAGCCGTTCAATCTGGAGGTTCTGGTCGGACTTTGAAAGAAATTTTCGGATGAGAATGGAACCAAAGAGGAGAGAGAGAGAGAGCCAGGCTTCTGCTGTTACGTGGCTCCTAATGAAAGACTTTTAGCCTGTTTTTTAAGATTTATACATGATATGTCCACTATCTAACCCGCTATACGGGGAAAATTTGCTAACATTAGCTGCTTACCTTTAGCTTGAGATCGATGGCGGCCCTCCCAGGCTAAAATCCAACAATCCAAGCAGTTTTCTTTATTAAGTAAAACCTTCTCCACGTGTCCATCGTCCAATCACAGGAAAAATCTCTTTTTCCAACATATAGAAACATAAAGTTGTCCAGGAACAGTCAAATACCAAAGCTCTGTGGCCATCAAAGTGAGACTCAACTGTTCATGAAACAAACTTACGAACAAATTTGTTCTTAAGGTCCGACTTAAGAACATTTTGGGCATTCACAAAATTTGTTCTTAGCTGAAAGAGCTCTTCTGTTTTTTTTTTTTTTTTTCTTTTTGTTAAGAACGCTTCGTGAGTCAGACTTAAAGGCATATTGGAGGATTTTCACCAAAGCAAAGGAAGCTCCCGCCCTATTCACGTTTGTTTCAGTAAAATATTTATCCTACCTCACTGTTTTGCGTATACAAGTCCCTCTTAGTTGACATTACAGGAATAATGCGTCACTGCTTCCCGAGCCCCCGTGTATGTGTATTTGTGTGTGTATTTGTGTGTGTATTTGTACATAGCGTTGGCGTGTGAGTGTATTTGAGTGGATAAGGGACACTATCAGAGCAGACTCTTTCCACGGTGAGGTCAGTGACTGGTGAAGCCCCTCGCTGCTGTGGAAGGACTGAGGCCGGGGCTGGACTTTGGTCTGGTTCCCATGGGGTCCACAGCCGCGTCCAGGCAGATATGGAAGTGTGTGCAAGTATGCGGCGCTGTGTAGTACCTTGTGTAGTAGCAGAGGAAGTAGTAGTGCACTGTAAAAAAGGTCATAACAGGTTTGATGGTTGAGCTCCAGGGCTCATCAATTAAAGTCCACCGAGGTCCTTTTGAAAAACAAATGCCAAGCAAAGGTCTGGAACATACAGAGTCAATTTATGGTTAACCTCTTAAACCCCAGCAGGCCCAATTTGGGTCCTGGGGAAGAAAAGAGACAGAGAGAGGGGAAGGAAAGAGGGAGAGGAAGGAAAGAGACAGAGAAAGGGGAAGGAGAGAGGGAGAGGAAGGAGAGAGATTTTTTTGGGTCCTATAGGGTTTAAGAGGTTGAGTATATGGGAATAATACATAAAAATGTTTTTAGTGTTTAATAAATCAAGCTGTGTTTTGAGTGCATTTAAATATTTGCTATTTATTTTTAATCTAACAAGTATTGTTAGATTAAAAGAAGAATTTGCCAAGAGATGTATAGATGGAGATGGATGAATACTGTATTGATCCCAAGGGAATTTCATGATGAATGCAGACTGTGATTCTCCTGTTTACTTCCAAATGAGTCCTGGTTTAGACCTGGTTCAGTCCGGTTTTGGCCCTTTCTCAGATCTGGTTTAGTCGTTGTTTAGTCCTGTTTTAGTGTAAATAGCCTTCCGCTGCTTTGAAGGTTTTTAAGAACCAAGAAAGCTACTATTTGCTCTACATGGTGGACATCTTTAATTAGATATTAGGATTCTGGTTAAAACTTTAGCGGACCTTAAATAAGCAATTTCTGGGTCGTTTTGAGCTAAATAAAAAGTGGCATGTAGCTTTCCTTTCTGTTAGTCTGGGCATTGGGCACAGCTCGGCTGCAGAGGCGGAGGGAGAGAGAGAACGCAGTGTCTGAAGGGCGGGTCATGAGGTCCCTTATGACTGAAGTGATTTAGATGGATACTTTATATAAAAACACAGATAACAACAGTTGATGAAGTAAAATAATTTATTCGGTCGGTCACTGTGTATGTCATTCAAACAACAGTCACAGCTGGCTCGAAGCCGCCTAACGGGAAGCATTCACACACAGCTGGGTCAAAAGCCGTGAGGGCGGAGAGTGGGCGGGGTTTCCATAAAAGGCACGTTAATTATGAAAAAGAGATGCACCGTGAGCGGAACTTTCGAAAAGATGAATGAAGTGGAACTTTTTGTGCTATTGCGGCTCATGCGGCAGGTTAAAAGACGAAAGGATGTTGAAAACGTAATGTCATTGATCAAGGAAAGAGAATAAACAGAAAAGGACATGGAGCGACAGCGGCACACAGGCTCCTGCTCAAGAGGCAGCAGTCGACTGGAAACTGGTCTGGCAGCGCAAACCAACCATTTGGACCCTCGACAGACCCAGTGGGCTTCTCTTTCGTAATGATGTACTCCTCAACATGAGCGACAATGAATGAACAGTTTAGCCACTCCCAAGAGGCTGATTAGCCAATGGCCATGCACATTCACATGGTCTATATCCGGGTTAGACCCATGGATTCTTCGCATTCATACAATGGGGCTACCTGGGTAAAGGCAGGGCGCGTGACATAGTATATGTGAATTAGGCTTTAGTAATGTGCAAAAAGTCTAGTTTTAGTTACGATTTTCATTTTAGCTTTGTTTTGGTCCTGATTTATTTATTTTTCAGATTGATTTATTTTTGCTTATATTGCTTTGTCTTATTGGTTGAATGTATTTAAAATGATAAAACATAGCACACATATTGTTTCTCGCAGTATTCAAGACACACAATCCAGTCATTCAGGCCTAACTGTGGCTACTATGGGTTTGTTTTTGCAGTGCAGCGCTGGTGTATCTGACAGAAGGTGCCAGTCTTATCTCCCGCAGTAGGAAGGTTTGTCTGAAGGAATGTCTCCTCGGCTCAGACACAGTCCAGCTGCCTGTTTCACACATAAAACCTCTCAGGGCCGGAGTGGGCATAGCATTGGGAGCTGTGTGTTTGCGTACACAGCACATACAGTATATATATATGCAGTAAAGTGATGAGAGTGTCGGATTCTGCCTGGTCACTTGTGTTGTCTCTACAGCTCGCACCAGTCACTGTGAAGTAAATTTAGAGTCCAGACGGAGACGATGAAGGGGAAAAATATATATACATTTCAATCTAGGGATGTCATGACATTTTTGAGAATATTGTGGGGGGGAATACTTGTGATTTTACGATCATTCACGATAAAGTGAATAGGACAAAAATAATTAATTGAGTGATATTAATTTGAAACTTCTGATGTTGATTACTGACATAAATATGAGAAAAATATATATTCCAATATTTTGTTTTCGTACAAAAATAAGGTATTTTATGTGTAAAAATGGCTAAAATTGCCCATATTTTCAGCGACAAAATCTAAAATGCCAGGTTTAAATGTAGGGTATTATTTTGTTGCTATATTAGTTAAAAAGATTTGTTCAGAGAGGATTTGGGATGTCTTATTTACTTTTTGAATAAACTAGTTATCAGTGAATTAATCTGTAAATTTCGCCTTCAAAACTCAATAAATCAAGCTAGGAATGAAACTATGAATGAGAACACAAAAATATTTTTTTCCACTCATGGTTAGTGGTTTGTGTCAAGCCATTTATTGTCAAAGAACTGAGTTTACTCTTTTGAAATCATAATGAAACAGAAACTACTCAAATGTCCCTGATCTAACGTTTACATGACCTTCAACAACTGCCAGGAAAACTGTTCAGGAGCAAAGAAAAACTCACTTCAGCTGAAATACAGGACTCTCATTGTTTCAAGATGCACAATATGTAATCTTTTGATCAGGGACATTGAGTTTCTATTTGAAAAGTGTAAACAAACAGGTTTAAATAAATGGCTCCACACAAACCACTAACCATGAGAGAAATAAAGGTTTTTGCCTTATCATTCATGTTGTATCAAATCTATAAGTTTACCCTGACATTCTGCCAGAGTATGTACATTTTTGAGCACAACTGTACATATAATGCTTGTGAAAGTTCGGACAATACCAGTAAGATTTTGAGAAACCCTCTGTATTTCCTTCCTTCATTCCGATGATCATGAACAATCGTAAAATGGTAATATATATGAATTCTTCCCCACAACAGGAAGAATGTGTCTGGCCAAGTGTTTATTGCATATTTGTCATTCCGTTATGGAGCGTTTCAGGAGTCACCTCCCTGGTGTTAACGCCGTAATGGAGTTGATTACGGACCTGCCCCTCCGCTGCTCTCCGGCCGCATTAGTTAAGTGTGTGCATGTGTGAGCCACTTTTACCTGGTTTAGATCCATGAAGATGATGGCATCCATCAAACCAAACACAGGAAGCTGATTTGGCCTAACAGCGTAATGACTGGCGCCAGCCGTGGCACCGCGGGCTGTCCCTGAGACCCAGGACCCCGGGTTAGAGAAAAAAGAAAATATTTTAAACATGATGTCTTACAATTCATCTGACCTGCCCTTACGCTCTCGGCACGGCAGCTACCAACAGAAACATGGGCGCAAAAGGCCTCAGGAAATACTTCTGAGGAGTAAAATTAGACTCTCGCACTGCAAAAGCTGATCTATGATGTTAAATTAGCTTGAATCCACAATATTTGAAAATGATCTGCCAATGGAACAAGCATTTTTACACTTGAATTAAGAAGAAGCATATCATTTCAAGTCGAGTTGGATTGATTATCTAATTTTTAGGGCAAGAAGTTGTTTTCTCTTATATTAAGTGCAAAAATACTTGTTCCATTGGCAGATCATTTTACTTGGCTGCCTCCATCATTAATATATTCTCTATGGCCAGTATTTCCCACAGATTTGAAAGAGATTATGGTGGTATAGGTGTTTTTGAGTTTGAAAGGGGAAGTCTTACAATATATGGTAAGAGAAAAAGAGAAATCAGAATAGGTATTTTGGAGTAAAAATGTCCCTTTGAACTGATATTTCATCTTATCCATTACATTTTTTTAACAGTATAGTTAATGTTATATGTTCATGTTCAGACTAGAAGCACACAAATTGTAATTTCCTATCCAAATATCTTGCTTAGCTTGTTTTTGGACTATGGTGGACAAAATTAGACCATGGGGGGCCGCCGTAGTCTCTGTTATTAATGGGAAACACTGCTATGGCCCTCACAGACACCGCAGTGGTAACTACTTGGGCTGGGCAATTGATCAAATCGGGTGGTGAGCTTTGATCTAAGAACGTGAGGCAAGTTCGGCAACATTTACAGGAACAAACTACATCTAATCAGCGTTAAAAAAACAGTCAAAGTCATTAAATGAATGGTGTCAAAAATAAGGCTTTACATGTCATTAAAAAGCATTCAGTAAAATTCAAACTGGCATCAAATCAAAAGTTCTTGGATCATGACATTGCTCACCTAATTTTACAGCATAAGTTTGTCAAAAAGACTAAAATGAGGGTCTAGACAGGAGTTTTGGCAGAAATCATACTGTATTTCTGCTCATTTGTATCAAATGTTCTATTAAATATGGAATTAATATTAAGTATGTTCTCATTTGTGGAGTTTGTAGCATTAAAAATGCAGTATTTGGACATTAAAACATCATTACATTTGAATTGCCGCTGCCTGTATTAAACCCTGAATATGCTATTGATCTTTATTTTACACATTTTAAGTACATTTTATCTGTTTAATGTTCATGAAAACATGTAATTAAAAAGTTAAAAACTTGAGCAAACAGGGCCAAGCAAAGAAAACACAAAGTTAGTTAATTTCAAGTCGATGTGATTACAGCTTCGCTCTGAAAATAAACTTTGTGAAACATGCTTTAACAACTGTCTTTAACTTAAATGGACTAAGGCTACAGCCGATAGAGAATGAATTAAACCCTTTTTATAGTGTAAAATAATACAAATTAGCTAACCCTGTGCTGGCGCGATAGCTATCTGTTGCCCCAATCTGTCATTCTTTCTTCACTTTGATGCTTGTGTGATCTCTGCTCATGTTTTTATGTTGTGCCTGGCCATGTGAGAGGTGTGGTGCTACTGTGTGGCAGGGGAAGCTTCTGTAGTAGAAAGTTAGCGTTAGCATGCAGTTTCGAAGTGATGTAGCATTACAACAGGATCAGGCCGTGCACTCTGTGTAATCAGTACTACAGTTGAGGCCATATTTACTATATTCTATTGTATTTTCCTTATTAAGTCAAAAATCTCATCCAAAATCGGAATTCAATTCAATATGGGGGAAATAATTGTGATTTTTTATTTTTATTTTCATTTTTGCCCTAGAAGCTACAACAGAAACATGGACACAAAAGGAGTTCAGGAAATAGTTCTGAAGAGTAAAGTTAGAAACACAATTTTGTGAAATATTTAAAAGTTAACTAAAGGTAAAATAAAAACAATGATTACATTAGCAACTCAGCTTTAGCTATGTTTATGTTTACAGACTAGAGTGAATGCCAAAATATATTTCCATTTAAAAAGGACTGGTTGTTGTTGTATTATGGCTTTTACTGAATGGCTCATGAGACAGATCCTTTAAAACAAATTACTCCATTATATTCCTTTCCAAAGTGCGATTGAACTGAATATTGTTTCTGTTTTATTCCTCCAAAGCCTGAACTTTGAGGACGCTCTGGACCTGCTGGTTATAAGCTCGTCAGGACCAAGAATTTATACTAGATTCAGTCACAATTCAATCAAAATTCAACTGATTGCACAATATGTTTGGAAGTGTAATTGTAGCAGAGCGTGTAATTGTTATGTGAATTCAGGGGCCCCAAGCAGGAAGGGGCCCCCAAGACAGATTAGGTATTTTAAAATGGCTCCTGTCGCCATCGTGTTTTTCTTCTTCTTCTGACTCTTAAAGCGAGACACTACAGGCAAAAGTAAATGATTTGAAATGGGGTTCTCTTTGCCCTATTTACATATGAACTTTCACCTGGAAACAAAATAACGACCTCATCTTTACAATCAGGAGCATGATTATTCCACTGATTCCACATTGATCATTCTCTCAAACTGCATTGTTCTCACATTGTGGTGACATCATCTCCACTTCAGCAGCTCCCACAGACTCCAAACCTTCCAGTGTTGGACTTAACTTTGAAAGTTCTTTCTGAGGGATGTTTCAGTATTTAATCCCTGGCCTGATTTAATTTAACAAACTTAAATTATGTTTTTATAGGTAATGATGTTTTTATATGTAATCATGCACAGCTGGTCTGAGCAGATAGGATGGTTTAAATAGTCTGGTCTCCCTTTTTCAGACCTTTTTGATCTTGTTTATATAATCATGTGATCAGAGTCTGGACTTGTGTGTATGTTGGTCTTGTAGTTTTTTGTCTTTTACTCACTGCAAACAGGACAATAAATGATCTACTACTATATCCATAATCCCCTCTGAACAGGTGCAGACTGTCATTGTGTCCTTGGGCAAGACACTTCTCTCAATGCCTGTGTGAGCGGTTGGTTTCAATACAATATAAGAGGATGGTTCGGGCTTTAAAATGAGCAATGTCCTTCTTGGCCTGGTGTCAAAAAGTGCTAAGTTAGCATTTTCCAATGCTTCTAACTTTGCACTTTGACAGCACACCACGATGATGTCATCATCAGTGACGTGCAGGTCTCTAACCAGGACTAAACCAGATCTAAACCAGGGCTAAACAAGGACTAAAACAGATCTAAACCAGGGCTAAACAAGGACTAAACCAGATCTAAACCAGGGCTAAACAAGGACTAAACCAGATCTAAACCAGATCTAATGCAGATGAACGAGTGTAAGATATATTGCAGAATTACTATTGCAACAACACATCATGAGTACGGTTTGCCCAGCTCACGTTCCCTAGTGGGTGAACCATCCAACGCTTGGTGAATTCTGCTTCACAATGATAGGAAGCACAATTCACCAAGGGGGCAGATGTGAGGGCTCAGAGACCCTTCCCTTTTATAATTGTCCAAACAATATCTTTTGCTTTGTTTTGTTTAAAAAAATACAATCAAACCAATAATCGTGATTTCAATTATGACAGAAATAATAGTGATTATTATTTATTCTATAATTGAGCAGCCCTACTAAAAATAAAAACGTGACTTTTTACCTGTAGAGCCTCCCCTTAAGAGGCCGATGGTGGGTCGGGACGCCCCTCCAGCTGAATACCACTGCTATACACTGTAGTAAAGAGCAGTATGTGTGAGTTTACCATGAAAACGATACTCCGGCTCCCGCCTGAGATGTTTGGACATTTATAACGTGCCAGACATGTGAGCGCGCTCCTAAGCTTCGCCCCATAACTCTCCTCTGTTTTTTTCTTTGGGACCATCCCATTAAGACCCTCTCCCTCCTCCCAGTGGGCAGTGGGTCTGGTTAGCCCCGCGTGACCCGGTGTCATCCATTATCTGCGCGGGGCCGAGATAACAGGCGTGTTTAGACTGCGCTGTGTGCGGGTTCTGGGAGCACCTTTGGTAATTGTCCTTGGCTCCAGTCGGACACCTTTAAATGGCTCATCAGAAACCACATGTCGCACATATAAAGGGCCGCGCACTCGAGCAACAGGGCTCTCAGTAAGAATCTGTCTGCCTCTCTTTTAGTATCCGGGACCCCCACCTCCCAAATTCACAACTTTGATGATGATAAAATGATAATCCTTTCAATTTTGGGGGGGTTTCATTAAACCCTCTGAGGACTTGGGGCATTTTTTATTAGTGTTTTCGCCCTATTTTTTTTGTTTTATTGCTTCTGAAACACCTCGTCATGGTGCACCATCAAGTGCTTGGACTCTTTATTTTCATAACAAATTGAACTAGTATCATCTGAATGCTGTAGTCGAGTCTCAATGAAGTAATCATGATAGAAGCAGAAAAACAACCAAGAAATTAGGCGAAAAATTTCTCACCTCAGTCTTTCCCTATATGCAAAAAATCAATGTATATGGCTGTGGACATTAGAAAATGTTTTGTGGTTAGACCTGGCCCAGAAGATGGAAGATAAAGGCTGTAGTTACTGTAGAAATGTTTATTTTTGACAAAAATAACAAAAAAAATGTAGGTGCACTGCTCATAGCTCATAGCTTTTTTGATTATTATTCCACTAAAATATGCTTCTATTACAACAGCTCTTAAGATAGGATCACACAGGGGGTGCAGAAAAGTCAGGAAAAAACGTGCCATCAAGAATAAAAAAAAAAACAGGTAATAATAGTAATAATAGTACTAGATTAAAATAAAATGAATGAAATAAGTGTCTCTTAGCATATCTTATTACCAATAAAAAAAACTATATAGACATCTCTTATGTACACTGCATAAAAAATCCATCCACGAGAGACTCAAAAATACCTTCACTTTCATTATGATACTTTACTTTACTTACTTTATTATTTAAAAAGGGACCATGTACAATTATAACATAAATGTTGCCATTTGATGCATTGTACCAGAGTTAGCCTTAGGCTAATTTACATCTGCAGTCCCCTGGCAGGGAAACAGACAACCCACTACATGAACAGAAACAGGACAGAATTTAGAATTTAGGACAAAGGGTTGACCACAGAACAACACACACCAAGACGAGTACAATATTTACAACATTTTCACATACAATAAAAACTACCCCTCTCCCACATAAAACCAGATAAGACAAACACCATGGGAGTGTGGACCAAAGAAGGTTTGTGTGTGCAATGTTGGCTTGGCTTGATTTCTAAAGAGTAAACTCAGTTGATTCTTTGGTAATAAATGCCTTCACACAACCTCTAACCATGAGAGGGAAAAAAGACTTTTGTGTTGTGAAAAATGTCCAAAAGATTTAAAGGGTATGTAAACTTATGAGCACAACTGTATAACGTTACATTGACATTAGTAGGAGAAAGGACAGAGGAGGAAGAGCATCCTGATAATTGCAAACACCAATCACTGCCAACAACCATTGGTCACTAGTCCATTCAATTAATGGATTTATTCATTAAATATTGCTTAGAAATACTCTATACCAATAACACTATAGACGGACACTGTGTTCCAGTCTGTCCTTTTTGACATCACTATCAGATGTGTAAACCCTTTTGTTGAGTGAATTCAGAAACTGGCATTGAGCATTTATCAGTAAAACCAGCCAACAATACAATAGTTATAATTATATAACGAGTAAATTATTTTGAAAGGCTGGCGCTCCACTTCCTCCTCTGCTGCTGCTGCTGCCGGGCCCCTGTCGTCGCCGGTGTATTTAAGGGGTCACCAGAGGTCACCTGAGGTCGCCGTGTTTAAACAGGCAGACACAGAGCGGGCCACCTTTGACCCCGGCTTGTGCCTGTGGGTCACCGGGCCGCCAGCCCCAGTGCAGCGTGGGTAAATGGGCCATGTCGTGCGGTCTATTCCTGGACTGTGTCTCGGATATAAATAGACTCACCTTTGACACAGAATCAAAGGGAGCATTCACACCGGCTCACCTACACCACGCTCGGGGGCGGAGTCAGGGGACGCAGGGGGCGGGGTCAGGGGGACGCTGCATGGGAATACTTTGGAATTTACTCAGTGGAATGTTGTCACAATTACTTACGACTTCACCACATTTTCTTCTGGGTCCATCTGCATTTTTTTGTATTTTCGCCTGGTATTTCTTTTGTTTTATTGCTTCTAAACCCTCCTCATGATGCCTGAAGTGCTTGGACTCTTTATTTTCAGAACAAATTGAATTGGCATCATCTGAATGATGTAGTGGGGTCATATCAATGGGATCCTCATGACAGTAGCAGAAAAACAACTGAAGGCTGTGAACAATGTTGTGTGGTTAGACCTGGTCCAGGAGATGGAAAATAAAGGCTGTATTTACTGTAGAAATGTTTATTTTTGACAGAAATCACAAAAAAATCTAGGCGCTCATAGCACTTTTTAGATTTTTCTGACAACACATCATTACTATTGCAACAACACATTATCAGTAGGGTAAAACTAACCTGTCTCACGATATGCTTTTATCAACATAAAAGGCTATAATGTGTCATCTGTGGTTATTCTTCATATATTTGCATTTTTTAGATAAAACCAAACTAAAGTTGCTCATTTTTGACATGTTACTCCATACTTTTGCCTTCCATGTTCTAGCTAAACACAAAACAAGATGGCAGCTGACCAGTGACACATTTTCAGGATGAAAAAGTCAAGTTTTAGGCAAAAACAAACAAACAACGTTTTTTATCTAGTACGGCTTTGAATCACTTTGTAATAAAGTGCAGAGTCAGACGTTTGTAAAATGCTAACTTAGCATTTTCCATGTCTGATGAAGGGCATTTGGCCCGAAACGTCACACATGGTGTAAAAAGAAATAAAAAAATTGGGAGCTCCAACTGCTGGACCCTTACTTTAAATCTTTGTAAGCCCCTATAGGGTTTAAGAGGTTAACTGCTTTTGGATGTGCGTGTCTATTTCATTTTAACTTAAGCATTTTGGACATGAATTCTCAAAGTGACCCAGAAGCTGCAAGTCTCTATGACATTTCCTTGCCGAGATATTTGCTAAAGTCGTCGGCGACTAACTGTCACGGTAGAAGGATTGATTTTCATTGTTTTGAATTGCTATTGGGCTATTCAAAGGAAAATCTACTCAAAACAATTCATCGATGTATTAAACCCAGCCCTTATGCTGAGGTTTTATATCCCGCGTCCTTTGAATGCATCTTGAAAATGTATCTGTGGATCGTAGCTAACGAGGTAAACAAGACCTGACAGTTCCCTGTAGCACATGGGTCTCCACCCTTTTTTACCTTGCAAGCTACTTTTGTGTAACAAAAATGGCAGCGAGCAACTTATACTTCAAAAGCTACAGGTGACTGAGTCTATAACGCCTGTAGACTTCATTATTGCACAGCCCAAACAGAAGGGAAACCGATGTTGGATCTAGTTTTCGTTGTTCTTTTCTTTCTTTGATTTTGGACCATTAAGTAAATCCTGTATTTCCTGATATGACACAGCCTCTTCTCACACTAAATGACCAACTTGACTCTACCTAAACAAAAGCTAAATGCAGCCCCGAGCCTCATGCTTCCTCATGTGTGTGGACTTCTCAGCGGCTCATATCAGTAATGTATGATCCTCCTCATTTCTCCAACCCTCGGCGGAAAATACATTTGGAAACAATTTGTTGGAATTTCAGCAACTGTAAACACAGAGGTCTCACAGCTCCTCCGTCAAGTCTGTTCACCTCATGCAGCCTCCTGTCAGCCCCGCCCCCTCTCTCTTCTTCATCCTCACTCTGTCTCTTCCTCCTCCTCTCACTCTGTCTTTCTATTATAATATGTTTCAAAAATATATTCCTTTTGGTGAGACGGCTAACTCCTTATAAAATAGGACAAGAAACAGCTTGAGCGGCCAATAATGTGATAACCAGCCAATAACTTAACAACTTAATACTTAAATTACTTCAAGTGTGCTATATTACATTATCATCTTGTTATATTGTGAAACTGGTCAAATTTATGGCATTATTACACTGCAAAATTGAATCTAAGAATTGGTAAAAGTTTCTTGAAAGAACATAATTTGACCTTGATTTGTGTAAGTAAGTAAAATGATATGTCTTTTTGCACAGTCAGAAAAAAAACATCTTATTGCCCCAAAATAAAGATTACATTTCTTATTGCACTTAATAATTAGCAAATAAATGTAATTTTACTTTGAAAAAAAATCTCATTCCAGACTTGATTACTCAAATGCAGGTAAAATATTCTTCAATCCAGAAATTTTAACCCAAAACATGCACATTAGGTTAAACTCTCCAGCAGGAGCTTCTGAAGCATTAGCCCCAGCGGCATCGAAGGATGGGTCAAATACAGAGGACAAATTTCCCTACGGCAGGGGTCTCTAACCTTTTTCACCCGCTGAGCTCTATTTACGTAACAAAACCATCAGGGAGCTATAGGTTTTGAAGATACCTGTGAAACTATGCGATTTGGGAGGAGTACACCTTTGGAGAGGTAGTAAGATGGTATTTCAACATAGTTAATGAAAATGAATAGAAATTGGTCCTTACTTTCCCAAATATTTGCAGATTCTGTTCAACATTTTTTGTTTTGAACACGTTGAACACAAAATGCCTCTAAAATGTGAAGAAATGTAGAAAGCCTTTTGGCGAGCTACCAAGAAAAGGCTGGAGAGCTACTGGTAGCTCCTGAGCTCCTGGTGGGAGATCCCTGCCCTACGGGGACAATACAGTTCACCTTAACCTTAACATACTGTATACATTTTCACCTGGAATCAAAGAAATGACTATCTTCACAAAAAGACTTTTGATTATTGCATTGATTCAGTATGTCTCCATTAGGGAAAGGGAATCTTATTTGTATAGCGCTTTTCATATGACACAGTCACACCCAAAGCTTCACACATGAAAGGGAGGGAGGCTCATTCACTCCAGGCTGATGATGGTAAACTACATTTGTAGCCACAGTTTCCCCTGGGGCAGACTGACAGAAGCGAGGCTGCTCACATCTGCGCCAACGGTCCCTCTGACCACCACCAACCACTCACACAGAGGCATTGGGTGAAGTGTCTTGCCCAACCGACACAATTAGGGTTGGGTATCGGTTGGGTTTTATCCGATACCGGTGCGTACTCTGTATTTTTTTAATGGTACCGGTGCTTAAACGGTTCTCGAACGGTACTTAAAAAACTAAACCGCACAGAGTTTGTTAAAAAACAATACCCTTTTATTTCCAGGGCCAAATTGAACACAATAATGGCCATTTATTCAATAAAACACTGTTTCTTTCAGTGTTTTTATCATTTATTTGAGTTGAAACGCCTAAGACACTTTCTTTTGTGCAGTCTCGAGACCCACCAGGCAGACACATGTGCTTTCTTCAATACCGTTAGTACCTTAATTATTTATTCGATACCATACTAGTATCGTTTAACGGTACCCATCCCTCGTCTCCATAGAACTACTGTACTGTATATGGGAAATTGTCTCAAAATATATTTTTCTGAGACTCTTCAACATAACAATAGTTTGGGTTTGTTCAGAATAATATTCAATAAATTCCTAGCCTAATTTGTAGAGTTTTGAACCACAAACGCAAGGAGAAATTAGACTTTTTACTGATTTATTCATTATGACTAGTTTATTAAAATACTAAACAAGTGATGCAAAATTATACCTAATATATTAACAAAATAAAACCTTAAATTTTGGTCATTTTTACACATAAAATGCCTTCAATATTTACATTATAACATAAAACATGCAACACGTAAACATGCAATCTGTTTTTTTCTCCCTTATCTCAGTAACACACTGCAAAAGTTTCAAATTTATATCACTTTTCTCATCTGCAGCGTCTGGCCTTAACGCTTCAGTTTTTGCCATTTTGATTCAGCTGCGACCAGATATTCATTCATTCTACTGTATTTGCCGTGTGTGAAAGCTCTCAAGGCAAAGCTTTTCTGCGATTCCACACGATTTAGCTCTTTTTTTTTCTTTTATGGCCACATTCCAGCCCGTATATCTGCCACACAACTCGTGAAGTGGCCGAGAGCATGTGCTGGTGCTGCGTGGGTGAAGCTCTGGCTGCTGCCTCCTGCCGAGACCTGGAGATAAAACCCAACGCTTTCATCTAAATGTGTGTTTCTTTACAACTCCGGGACTCTGTGTGAAGATGCACTCTTAAAGTAAAATATGTGGCCATGTGTTTTTGGTGCCTCAATATGGGGTTTTCGATAGTTTTTCTTTTTTTTTTTACCTTTAAAATGCAGATGTAGGCAAATAAAGTACAGTCTTGAATGTGGTTGGTTATTGGTGATTACAAACAGGAGCGAACACATAGGCAGATGAGAGAGGGGGAGTTACTTTGGCATTTGGACGACAGACAGAAGAGTGGGATCTGCTTAAAGAACAGGTGCCCCAGAGCAGGGGTCCCCTGAAGTGGGAGATATCACAACGGGAGTCATCTCAAAGGTCGGTACAAACACAAAACAGATCAATATCAAACATCAAACGAAGGTAATGTCCCACAACTATCCTTAGACTGTCCCCCGCGGCAAGGAAAAACTCTGAAAACCGCGTGGGACAAACGAAGGAACCTCAAGGAGAACCACAATGGGGACGGGATCCACTCGGATGGGCCAGAGATGGTTCCTAGGCCGACTAGAGGCTCGTAGCTGTGTCCACGTGTATCAGCTCCCAAAAAAATCCAAAAAAGTTAATTTGGTCTTCTAGTAGTAAACTGTTTAAGTACTTTCTTTTTGATCAGACCAGTTTAGGTTTATCTGCAGACCTGACAGTTTCGATTGCTTCGATCTTCCTCAGAGTTGGTCACATGATGTTACTGTGACGTATTACCGGGACAGTAAACCGGGATGAGGGGGCTTTTTTGCTTTCACACACCCGGGACGCTGTACTGAAGAAGTCGGACGGCAGATGGCGCTGTAGTCCCGCCCACACCGGTGGGAAAACGGCGCCAAAGACTGTATAAATCAGCTGACAAGACACGTCACAGTGACATCATCTGACCGACTCTGAGGAAGACTGCAGAAAGGAAGCAATCGAAACGCTCAGGTCTGCAGATGAACCTAAACTGGTCTGATCAAGAAGAAAGTACTTAAACAATCAAAAAAATCAAATCAATTGTCTTTCTATCTCTCTTCTCTTCTTTTCATTGGCCCACTATCTTTCAGTGTCACCCAGTGTGAAAAAGAACTAGAACAGAGGCCACAGATTAGGAGACCTGCGTCCGGATCGGGACCCAAATGCCAACCCTTGTATCTGACCTGATGCGTAAATCGCCTCCTCAGTCTCTCTCTCCCTCTCTCTCTCTCTCTCCCTCTCTCTCTCTCTCTCTCTCTCTATCTCTCTCTCTCTCTCTCTCTCTCTCTCTCTCTCTCTCTCTCTGTCTAGCCAAGCTGTGCCTATTTCCCATATCAACAGAAAGGAAAGCTACATGCCACCAGGGCTGGGTACCGTTCATGTTTTTTCGATACTAGTACTTTAACGACACTTCGTTTACGATACCGATACCTGAATGATACCTTTTTCGATACCTATACTAAATTATTGGTCATCTACACAAAAAAGTAAATATCTAGAAGTTTAAATGACCCAAATTCATCTTATTTATCTAAATTTGAGCTGTTTTGAGTTCAGATTTAGTGGCTCATTTGACCTAATTCTAACCACTTGTTT
>OMNZ01055593.1:0-11220 GCA_900303255.1 Lesueurigobius sanzi | reverse complement strand
CGGACGGCCAGAGGTGGCAGTCACGAGTATGAAAATGATCAAACTCCGTTGAGTCCCTTTAAGGACAGACATGAGGACACACATTCACACACATGAGGAGACCCACCACAGATCATGCCATGAGAGAAAGTTTTTATTGAGCCACGCTTCCTAAGACTAAAAATCCTCTAGTGTGTGGCACCTTAAGGCAGGGTGGGGCTCGCGGTCCGCCAAGGCAATCAACATACAAGGTATTGCTTAGATTTATAAAGAGGACTTTATTGTCTGCGTATACCATTCCTCCAGGTGCTCCAGTTCCAACCACTAAAAACATGTACAATAGATCAGGATGAATTAGTGATGTTTGTGGGACAGCGGATGGAAATTAGCCCATGGCAACAATCCGGAGTGGTGTGTTTTAGGGCAGCACAATATATCAAAAAAATATATATCGTATCGCAATTTTAGGAAGAAGCCACAAAATAAGCAAAGTCTTCCATCTGACTGAGGTTTTTACATTTTTTTGCCAACACTCTCTAAAACCAAACATGCATGGAAGTTATACAAGTGCAGAACTTCAGTTTTAGTTACAACTTTTCTAATTTATTGATATTTTGGCCTTGGTTTGGTTCTGATTTAGTGTTTTTGGAGTCTTCTTTTCACACAATTTGCTGAAAAAGATATTACACGTGTCTGAATTGAATGGAACGGTTTATCGAAATATCGCGATAATATCGTTATCGCGATATTGCATATCCAAATAAACAAACTTTGACTCCTTTGTGCCCTGAGATATACATTGGTTACTTGGGACCCAAATAATCAATGGATATTTATGTTGGCATTTGATTTTGATTCGATTTTTGCAAAAATATTATAGCATCCGTCTTTTCGTCCTTGTATACATTACCATTTTGGCCCTCAAACATGTTTGGACACCCCCATTGTACACTGCATCCAAGTCAATACACCCATACAATTAGTATATTATAAAAGACCTCATTATAACCAGGTATACGCTACAAAAAGTCTTCATTACACCATTTCAGAATATTAATCTTCTTGGGTTATTACATGACATTTCTAACTGGTTTTAAGGTCATCGTGGCTTGAAATAAGAAATCAAACTGCCAAAAGGACCAGTGTTCTTACCACATTGGCAAACAAGTTTCTCAACTGGTGCAAAAACTCAAATTTGGATTAACATTCTGAATTTGAATAATTTAAACTAATCTAGATATGTATTTTTTGCAGTGTCCAAGTATATGCACTCACACAATTAGTTTATTATCAAAGACCACATTATAACCAGATATTTATCACGAATTCAATTGAAAAATCTTCGTCACGAGGGGTAATTTTAAAAGCATGAAACGAAAACAAATGAAAAGGCGACAGTATCCAAGGTTCACGTCCGTATCGTTTTACTCCCAACAGCTCCAGCGTCGAAACGTTAACTTGACTTTACCGAGGCTTTAATTGCCATTCTTCTCGGTGGAACATTACATAAAGCGACTCGTCAAACCTGATAGGGTGTTTCTGGCGCTGGGTGGTGTCTGCGCCGGGAGCAGGAAGCGCAAGTGTGGATTTTATTACCCACATTTCATCCAAAGGGCAGGGCTCGCGTCATTAGCTTTCAGCAACATATGTGCAGTATACTGTATGTAGAGATGTGACAAAGAGAGCAACTAAGTCAAAGCCAAAAGGTGCAAAGAAATCGAAGAAATTGCATCCAAACATGAACCATTTGATTTTACCACTACTACTACTACTACTACAACCATTTGATTTTACTATAAGAAGGAAATGGATGGAAAAATGCTCTTGCTTCTTGACTATGAGGGCACAGATATTTTAGATTTCTAGTAGTTGCAAAAGGAAACAAGAGTTTATGCACACAGAGATGTGGCAGGTGTTTTTAATGCCTGGTGCATTTCCTTTTGTAATCAGCCCCATACTGAGCCTTGCACTCCAGAAATAAATCTCTAGATTTGTTTAAATGACTCAGAATTTAAAAAACTCAGAATATTAATCTAAATTTGAGTTGTTTAGTCTGGTTAAGATTTAGTCGCTCATTCGACCTAGTCGAAGTTACTACAGTCCTAGTTACTACACAAGTCATTTGCTCTTGTCCCTTTGGCCGTTATATTTTTCTATTTTAAGCACTACTAAAACTACTTACCGTGCCACTGATGAAGCTCTTTGGATGAAGAGCCAAACCTCCTACACTTCAACTCCAGAGTACAGATGAAGACTGAAGAATTGTAGCCTACTTGAAACAAGATTAATATTCTGAGATCAAGTCTTTCAAACCCATGCTTGATATTTAGTGTAGTTTCTGTCGTGTGAGCAGCTCGTTGTTGAAGTGCGTTGTATGGCAGAAGGTGCTCGAGTAACGCTTGCTGATCCAAACTCATAAAGAATAGTTACAAAAATATTATATTAACAACAATCCCATTAGCCTCTTGACTCAATAAGAAATCACTTGAATTGATCACTGAGCATAAAAAACTTTGGGTATCACTAAAAACAGGGGTGCGCATAGTGCGGCCCGAGGGCTAAATGTGGCCCTCAGACCAACTTTTGGTGGCCCACTAGCTTCTTATTGATTTTGGATTATACTGTGCGAGTTTCATTAATTCTACACAATTAAAACCTAAAAAACTAATTTTATTGTGGCTCACAGTTTGCATTAGGGATCCAGACTAAACACAGGTGTGGGGAAAGGTTTACACCTCTCTTAAATTATGAATGTTTGACTGGACACCGATCTGTGGCTCTCCATGCTGTATATACAATTCAAAATGCGGCCCTTGATGAAAAACATTTGGACACCCCTGTGCTAAAAGTATGTCCACTTTGGATTTTCATGACAATTGAGAGTACAATTCCAACACACAAAAAAATGAATATTCAGTGCACATTTCATCAAAACACTGAACACACTGAAATGTGTTTAAAAATTGCCACCATACAAAATGCAATTTCCTATGTCAATTTTGATCCCGATATAGCAAACCAATTGTGGCCTTAACTCATAGCATGTATAGACCCTTTCATTGCTTGTAAACATTTTGGGCTAGATCCCTATTTATTTCCATTGCAGCCGTTGTCATAGTAACGATAAACAAATGTCTAACTATTGTTGTAAATATCAGATTAAACCTTATTTTATCGTCTCAAATGTCGTTCCTCTTGTTCTAGCTCCTTAAGCCACAACAGGAACACATTTTTTAGTTGTAGTTTTACATTTATAATGGCTAGTTCTAGTTTAATCTTATTTCTCTTACTCGCTTCCTGCCTCCAGCTGATGTCACTGATGATGTAAGCAGTGAAAGGGTCTATAGTTTGGGAGTTTGATGCTTGATTGAAATGGACCTGCACGTTCACAGTTGCACAACGCCGCAGATGAAGGAGCGACGGGTTTTATCTGGAACATTCTTGGGCTGTTTTGAATGACACAAAGGCTGGCACCCTGCAATGAGAGATGGTGATCATAGCTCACGGTAACAGTGCACATTGTTATCAGAGGAGGGGAGCGTCCGCTGGCGACGTGACGAGTGACTGTTCACAAACACGGATTATGTTTCAGTGCGGCAGCGGGTGTTTGTCCACATTTGTCAAATTTCGGCTTTGTAAACAACTCGACAGAAAGGAAGCAATGAATTAGCCCTCAGTGACATTCTGTACCTAAGCTTTTTGGGTGGAGTCAGTACCACAAGACACACGACGAGTGGATAGTGAAGTTTTATTTTGTAGGTTTATTCAATTCCCATTCAGCTTCATTTGTGGGAAAATACAGTATTGGTCTCACTGAAGTGATTGATATTCATGTACAAATCAGTGTATCTGTATCTGTTTACATGTCAGCCTTGGCTATAGCTTGTAATTGTTCAGGGAAGGCTACTTATGGGTCAAAAACTAACTTGTCTTCATGTGAGAATGTGGACAAAGATGAATTGATGCTAGCCTGTGGGAATTCAGCAGATCTCTGGAAAATAAAGTTTACAAAAGTTACCAGAAGCGCAAACTATAGACACCTGCTGAATTCTCATAAGTTTACAATAGGACCCTAAGTGAAGATCACTGTCCTGAGGGGAAAATGGTGAAGGCGCGACGTCACATGAAAAGGGTCTGAAGCAATGACAGAATAAACACCATCACAATTTAGGCTGCAACATTTTGAGGGGAAAGAAAAGCATAATCCAACATATTGTGATTTTTGAGACTATTTTTGCCCATTCTGAAACGACATCCTCATAACTTCTGTTCACAGGAAAGGTGGAAATGCCTATGACGTCAACGGAGTCGTCACGGTATGGACTACACCAACTTTTACACCAAATAAATTAGTCTGAATTGGACATGGACTAATATGGAAGCCCGTTTCTGCCATGTTAAAAAAAAAGTACAACAGAAAGTCTGAATTCTAACTCTTTCTAAAACACTGGAGAGTGCGTTTGCTTTATTTGATTCCATGTGAATGCTAGAATTCAGGATTTCGTTTGTTGTAAAATATGGAAGCCCTATCAAAAGGGGAAATGTAGGACAGCATGTGCAGTTTGTAACTTATACTACGAGCATGTGTTAAGTGTCAAGACAAAATTACGACTTTTAATACCTCTGAATTTTGAGTTTTAATACTCTAATAATACTTTAATACTACTTTTCTGAATTTTTTTTTTTTTTTTACATGGCAGAAATGGGCGTCCATAGGCAAACCTCTTCAAACTAGATCTAAAAAAACAGGTTATATCTAAGTGATTCAAAGCCACTTGAGGACTTTAATTTCTACAAACACCTGTTTCTGTATTTTGTTCATTGTCAGCTGCAGATTTAACATATTTGACATTTTACTTTAGGTTGAAGTAACAAGATGTTAGACACGATGCTACATTCTTTATCTGATTCAAAGTCACACATTAGTTCTCAGTGACTCTGAGTCAGATCTTTGGCAGTGTAGTGTAATAAAAATTCCTTTCTTTGGCCAATGGAAACAATTGTATTGTGCACTTGATAAGAACAACTTGTTTTCATTGATAGGTTTATTTTCCATAGCTGTGAGATGCTTCATATCCAGTTCATTGGTTAGGTCTCTGATAGTTTTCATAATACAATAGGTTTATATTGGTCATACAGTATTAGTTAACACTAACCCTGTGTCAAATAACCAGATAATCAAGCAGCTATATACACATCTATCTTAGGGTGACCACCTCCGTTGGACAAGTTGTGCGATGCGGTGGGATCATTGACTGTAAATTAACAATGAAGTAGCCTACTTCTTCCTGAAGCTCTAAGGCAGGGGTCTCCAACCTTTTCTACCCTGTGTATCAAAAATGGCAGTGAGCTACTTCAAAGAAACACGCCTCTAGTACTGTCAAGATGATAATTCAACTCAATAAAAGAAAATGCCTGTGGTTTCCACTATATACTCTGTTGCATTCACCTAAATGTTTGGAGATGTTTTTGCTCTGCACAACAACAAAAAATGCATCTAAAATTTGGCTCATCAAGTGTATGTAGAACTGTAGAAAACCTTTGGCGAGTTACTTGGAAAGGGCTGCCGAGCTACCGGTGGCTCCAGAGCTACAGCTGGTTGGAGCTGCCTGCTCTATGGAAATGAGGGCTGGCACCAAAAGCTCTTGTAAAAACTTACCATGGAAAGTTTTTGGCCCCTCTTTAAGTCATTATTGTCATTCTTACCTCTATATGTTTGTCTCAACACATGCTACATATATTAAAATTTCACAATTTGTTTTATTTTTGCCCCATTCTAAATATGGAGCTGGCTCCAATTACCCAGCCACATATCGTGAATGAGCTTTCATTAGCTGAATGCTATGAGAAGCCCCGCCTCCCTCTTGTTAACATACTGTGTATGGGACACAGAGGGAAGGACTTGACAAATTGATTGTACTGTAACTGATTTTCCTTTTGATGAGACCAGTTTAGGTTTTTCCACATACCTGAATTTCGACTGCTCACTTCCTGCAGTCTTCATGTTGCTGTACGTGCCTTGTCAGCTAAATCAGCCTGACAACACACGTCTCTGTTGAAAAACCTAAACAGGTCTGATCAACATATCATTAGAAGATCACATAAACTTTTTTGGACTACTTACTTAGATAAGTCACCAAATATTCCAACCCAGAAGGTACGGACACACTGCAAACATTTACATCTTGAAAAGTTAAAATGACTTGAGTTGAGAATATTTTACTTCAAATTAAATAATTGTGACTCGTCAAGTAAAATAATCTGGGATACATATTTTTGCACTTAAATTAAGAAGTAGATGAGAAGTAGACTATCTAAGTTTAAGTGCAATGAGATGAATTTACACTACAGGACGGGGAAAGTCCTAAAAGACAGGTGGTCACTCTCTATATTTATTGCACTATCTGTTCCAAATTAGTTTTCACTTAATTGCAGTGGCAAAATGTTGATGATAGATTTAAGACTCCAGACAAACCGGTCTGACTTTACCCTCTGCTTTTACGGCCAAACAGCACAAGGTTAAACAGTGTCACTTTGATCAAGGTTTTAACAAAATGCCCCAGGAAGCGTGTTTGTGATCTCACTCCTCTGTGTGTGTTTAGGTTGATGGTGGAAAAGACTCATCGGCAGTGAACGGGACAGCGGACACAAAGCCAGCAGGCACCGGTAAGTTCATGTGTTCATGTTGAAATTGTATACAACTTTGATTTATCACTGATTTTGGCCGTATTTTCACTGCTTCCATCTCTGTTGCCAGCAGAGATAACTATTAAACTTGCCAAAGGATAATAGTTAACATACATTTTCGCACAGGGCGTCATTTACCAGGTGTCACATAGCATTTACCTTTTCGATTTGGGGCCCTAATTCAGTGATACAGGCCATTTTAAAAGATAAATAAGGTGCAACATGCCCACGGAAAGCTTTATGCTACTGTATATGCTACAGTTTTTAAATTTACTTCCAGGTGAACTACTAAATACATTCCTATCCTCGTGGCTCGAAAAGTTCCTTCCACAAAACATGTACATTCATTCACGTTCATACATTGATATTTGTTCCTTCTTTTAAAACACAGTATTGTAGATTCTTGAAATACCTAATGCTTAACACAATGTTTTTAAACCTTTAATTGTCTAATATTTATACAAAAAATAAAAATCCAGATGAATCCCCTAAAATCATTCCAGAGCATACTGCAAAATAAGTTAAGTAATTTTGACCTGCCAAGTGAAAAATATGTACCTGTGGATTAAGTATTTTGCAAAAAGATTCATCTCCAATTTTAAGTGCAAAGATATGTATTTTCTTGTGAGCAAAAAAGCCTGCGACTTACTTAACCTCTTAAACCCCACCGTGCCAAATTTGGGTCCTGCGGAAGGAAAAAGAGAGAAGAAGTAAAGAGGGAGAGAGACAGAGAGAGGGGAAGGAGACGAGAGAGAGAGAGAGAGAGAGAGAGGAAGGAAAGAGACAAAGAGGGGAAGGAGAGAGAGAGAAGGAAAGAGGGAGAGAGAGAGACAGAGAGAGGGGAAGGAGAGAGAGAGAAGAACGAGAGATTTTAGTGCCCAATTTGGGTCCTGTGGGGTTTAACAGGTTAACTAAAGCCCCTAAAGTTCCATAAAAAGAGAAATGAAAATATTGCATGCTCACAAGATAAATGCCAGATTTGTATTTCTTTTTTCTTTTTGCCAGTGCTTGTGGAAAAAGAAAATATATACAATATATATATATATTGGGCGGTATGGTAGCACAGTGGTTAGTGCTTGTGCTTCACAGCTAAGGTCCCGGGTTTGATCCCGGGCCAGATGCAAACTCCTGTGTGGAGTTTGCATGTTCTCCCCGTGTCTGTATAGGTTTCCTTCAGGTGCTCCGGTTTCCCCTACCACAAAAAACATGTACAATAGATCAGGATGAATCACAGTGTGTGTTGTGTGTACGAGTATGGGACAACGGATGGAAATTAGCCCAAGGCTACAATCCGGAGTGGTGTGTTTACATCCCAACCAAATAAAAAATAAATAAATATATATATTTTGCCAGTGCAGGCTAAATTAGAAGAAAAAAATAATAATAATTTGCCAGAATTATAAAAAAAAAAATCAGCCTGCACTGGGAAAAAAGAAATTATTATTATTTTTGCTAGTGTTGACTGCTGGCACGCCCACCAGCTCGTCTGTACACGCGCCTCGGGGCCGGAAGTAATAATCCCATTCAAAAATTGCATAGACTTTTCGAAAAAAAAAAATGAATATCAAATGTTGAAAAGAACGATAGCAACTAATCAGCTACGTGGAGACTCATGGGCATAAAACAGAAAAAAGTTACACAAAAAAGTATTGGGTATTTTCTTGCTTGTAAAACATCCACGCTATGGCTAGCAGTTAGCCCGTAGCTGATTAGCCTCCGTTGTGCTATTTAACTCGTACAATTAGAATTTTTCCAAAAGTCTATTTTTGAAAGGGATTATTACTTCTGGCACCGAGGCGCGTGCTTGTACAGACGAGCTGGTGGGCGGGACTATGATGCTCCATTGCCCTTCATTTTAGCAGGTAAATTTTCACCATTACTTGCGCTCCTTGTGACTCTGCCTCGTGACTCTCTTCCAGACGTCTCCTACACGTCATGGCGGAACCACAGCGAAATGCCTGCCAGCACACTGGACCGAGACAAGGCTTACACCCAGTAGCCCTCGCTCCCACACAGACAGTCTCACGGCCCGAGGAGAGCGTATGGTTAACTTTCCTCTCGGCGTGAGCCCGGCGCACAGACAGATGGATGGGAACAAACAGCGCGGCGGGAGGGAACTGTCCGCACTGCTATGCGGAACGAACGCACCTTCACTCACCGCCAACAAGCCTTACCACACTCAAAGGCACAAAGCAAAGAATATGGACTTATGATAATACTCATTCATGTATGTCAGTCAATGTATGTCGTTTACTTAAAAGTGCATTGTGGAAAAAAACAACTTTATATTAGCGCATTTGACCTTTTGGTGACCCAGTGGCTGTTTGGGTGGTGTCATATCAGATGCCGCCTTTTGCTTTCCTTCACAGCGGCCTTCTTGACACTCTAGGATCAATGTTTTGTAGGGTTTCTGGTAGGTTTTCTCTGCTGATGGAAATCTACCAGTCGCCCCCAAAAAATGTATCCTGTAGCTCCATAAAAGCTGCTGTGATGAAAAGTAAAAGGCACCATGCTGTGACGGTTTGGCCTTGTTATTTTAAAGAATTTTAAGTTTTGTTTTACTGGTTCTTTTTTCTGGGGTGCCAGTCAGGTCTCCCTCCTTGACGATTTGTTTTTGTACAACACAGGCCAAAACACGCAAGGACCTACGCTACTATGCATTGATCCTTTTTAGTTTAGAAAGGAGTGACAATCACCAAAACACAGATACACTTTTTGCGGCTTACATTAAAAAAGACAAGACAAAAGGTACAAGTAGTAAAATACATAACAATCCCTCCCTAAAGTTCTGAAAGTGAGGAGTATACAACTTACAGCCATTGGGTCTTCAAATTTTTCACATAAAAAGTTCCAAAATACACCAAAAACATTTGAAAATCTAGGTCCCCAGGGAAATAAAGACTCCTCTTTTAATTACAGATTGAACTCGGCTGCACGATTTGACAAAAAATGCGGTATTCGATCCGTCTTGAATATTGCAATAACAATATTATTTCACTGAGCCATTTCAGTACAGTACATAAACCAAATCCATGTTTTTTTTTGTTTTTTTCATCAAATTATGTCAAATGTGACATAGACAATACTGTACAAAATCAGAAACAACATGTGGCTAAAGTGGAAGTAAATTAAGAAAATCATGACTAAAACTGGACTTTTTAGTTACCAGGCATTTTTGTTTAGGCTGGTTGAGCAAAAAAAAATGTGTATTCTGATCATGTCAGCAAATCATCCAATCTATAATTAAAAGATTGGGTAGTTGTCCCAAGATGGTGATTAGCTTCATACAGAATTTTGTGATTGGTTTATATGTGTGGAGCTCCCCTGGTTGAGCAATGCACTTTTGTTATACACTTAAGTCCAACTGTCATAGATGGGTGCAAGTGTAAACATGAATACCTACATTTCCCCTACGACCATACATACATGAACCCGGGCCCTATGCCTCTACAAACTCAACTTCTGAACTGTGACAAAGCTGATTCTAGTGTTTTCAAATCAGTGAATCAACAAGAAAACCTGAGGTCTCACTTCTTGGAACTTTTTTATTTTATTTTTATGCATGGTTTGATATTGTAATTTTGATGTTTTTGCGATGAAGCTTCCTCTGAGCAGACTGCAGTAAACGTTGACAACTAAAAGTACCAGAGTTTTTTATTTACTTGTCAAGAATGCTTTCTTGTTTTCTTTATTTCAGCTACAGTTTTTGCTTATCCTCAAAGGCTAAGTAAGAGAATGCAGTACTTCTCCCACCACAGATGAAAATACCCAGTGGTGGAAGAAGTACTCAATATCCTTATTTAAGTAAAAGGGCAGATACAGGACCAGATTTACTTCAGAAAAATAATTAGATTAAATTCCTACTTAAGTAAAAGTATAAAAGTATACAGTGTAAAATGTACTTCATAAGTAAAAAAGTAAAAGTATTTATCAAGAGTTCAATGTGAAGGATTTTTTTTTTTAAATCCTTTGAATCAAACCAGGTCTAAACCACTAACTCAGGTCTAAACCAGGACTAACCTGGGTCTAAACCTGATCTAAACCAGGCCTAAACAAGTAAACAGTCAAATCGGTCTAGAACAGGTCTAAATCCTGTCTAAATCTGGACTAAACCAGGGCTAAACCAGGACTAAACCAGGTCTAAACCAAGACAAAACCAGGTCTAAATCAGGATTAAACCAGGTCTAAACAAGGAGTAAACCAGGTCTAAATCAGGACTAAACCAGGTCTATACCAGGACTAAACCAGGAGTAAACCAGGTATAAATCAGGACTAAACCAGGTCTAAACCAGGTCTAAACCAGGACTAAACCAGGTCTAAACCAGGAGTAAACCAGGTCTAAATCAGGACTAAACCAGGTCTAAACCAGGTCTAAACCAGAACTAAACCAGGACTAAACCAGAACTAAACCAGACTAAACCAGGACTAAACCAGGACAAAACCAGAACAAAACCAGACTAAACCCAGGACAAAACCGGAACAAAACCAGGACTAAACCCAGACTAAACCAGACTAAACCAGGACTAAGCCAGGACTAAACCAGACTAAACCCAG
>OMNZ01055584.1:15890-33906 GCA_900303255.1 Lesueurigobius sanzi | reverse complement strand
ATCCTACAAACAACTACGAGCGAAACTCCGAACGGATTCGTTTGGAGCGGTCCCAGATTGATATTGTGGAGAACTCAACTACGAGTGCTACACAATGTCTATCTGGCTCTTGCCAGGTTAGCTTCAGGCTCCTTTTCTATGGAATCAAATTCCGTCTCATGTTAAAAAAGCAGACACCTCTGAGATGACTCCTATTGTGATATTGGGCGTTACAAAAACTGAAACTGATAGAATCCTTTAGCCATTTTTCATAGAATATGAAACACAAAACACAAAATTCCATGGTTAGTGGTTGTGCGAAGCCATTTATTGTCAAAGAACTGAGTTTACTCTTTTGAAATCACAATGAAACAGAAACTACTGAAATGTCCCTGATCTAACGTTTATACAACTGCCAGGAAATTTGTTCAGGAGCAAACAAAAACTCACTTCAGCTGAAATACAGGACTCTCTGAAAAAACTTGACTCTCTGACATTTGTTTTGTTTGCTTGAAGTTGCACAATATGTAACCTTTGTGTCAGGGACATTTGGCTAGTTTCTAGTTGAAAAGCGTAAACAAACAGGTACAGAATGTCAGTGTATGTAAACTTTTGGCCACAACTGGATATGAAAATATGTGTAAATTTGCATGTTGTCCTCAGTGTGCTGTAGTTGCATGGCACAGTGACTCATGTTGTTATTGTAATTATTTAACTCTTCTTGCGTTGCTTCGGGAAGTACTGTTTCCTGTCAATGTTATCAGCACAGAGAGGATTAGAGCACTGGACAGCGAATGATTTTTGAAGCTTTCTAAAATAATGTTGCCTTTGTCTGTGAACCTGTTATTCTTCTACTCCTCGAAGATAAATACTCGGCATGTGCTTGACTTCCTGAGTGTGTGTGTCAATAAATAGTTACAAATCAGTGCTGACTGAACAGGATGCTCCCTCTGACATGTGTCACATTGTCATAAGTTCAGGCCGTGGTGCGCTGTAAGCTCACCCAGCAGGTCTCTGTCAGCGAGCGAGGGCCCAAACCAAACACACACCGGCTCGCAGGCCCCTCTGCGCACACATGCTACACACAAATCAGGCCGGATTACTGTCACAGCCATAAGTACATCATGACTGACTGAGCAGGCCACGTACATGTGCCAACAGTTTCCTCTCACCTGCGAACAAAAGACCCGGCAGCGGAGCGAGGGGGACTGCGGAAGACATTTTGGAAAGTTACCTATTGTTTATTTATATGGAACATCTTCACTGAAAGGAAGACAGCGGGGAGGGGAAAACTTGTTCTTGTCTGTTTTGTGCAGATGGAAGATTTATTGTAGCAATAAAATAAAGAATTTGTTTCATGGATCTTTGTCTAATAGCTATTGAGAAACAGGAGACTTTGTAAGATGGGAATCTACAGCTTGATTTTCCATTGTCAGAATGTGGGAGGTCTGGAAACCCGCTTTGAGGTTTTAATCCAATTAAGAAAACAACAATTTATGAGTGCATTGTGCCAGAGGAGTCAGCTCCAGCTTTGTTCTCAATCATTCAGAACTAATTCAGACTTCACAAATGACCCGACTAATCAATGTATGATCTTTATTGAATAAAATGAAAACACTTAAAGGAAACTCTAATCAGATAAGGTCGTCTGATTCACTCTGTGCTTGCCTCCCACGGCGCACGCTGAGTTTATAATATACAGTTGTGCTCAAAAGATTACATCCCCTGGCAGAATATCAGGGTACCGGTATATAAAGTTATGCATTTCATAGAATATGAATGATGACACATAAACCTTTATCTCACTCATGGTTAGTGGACACGTCAAGCCATTTACTGTAAAAAAAAAAAAAACGCTTTTCAATTGGAAAAAACTAGCCAAATGTCCCTGATCATATTTTGCATCTTGAAACAAACATACATTCTTTCAGAGAGTCCTGTATTTCAGCTGAAGTGAGTTTTTCTTTGCTCCTGAACAATTTTCCTAGCAGTTGTTGAAGGTCATGTAAACGTTAGATCAGGGACATTTGAGTAGTTTCTGTTTCATTATGATTTCAAAAGAGTAAACTCAGTTCTTTGACAATAAATGGCATCACACAACCACTAACCATGAGTGGGAAGAAATATGTTTGTGTTCTCATTCATATTCTTTGAAAAATGGCCAAAAGATACATGTAAACTCATGAGCACAACTGTATTTTATTGTACCTTACTGGCAAAGGTCCACACATGCCTATTCCAAAATCAGAATTACTGTATTACATATACAGTAAGGCCCATAAATATTTGAACAGTGACCTCATTTTTGTTATTTTATTTGTGTACAACCACACTCACATAATTAATATATTCTCATAGTGCAGTCTCAGCTTTAATTTGAGGGCATTTGCATCTTAATTGAAGGAAAGTTCCACAAACAGCTCCTTAAAATTAAACTCTTTAGTGCCGGAAGACTAAAAATTAATTGGACATCGACTAAAAACCCACAGGAAACCTATACTAAAAACAGCAGAAGAGCCCTGCTGCTCCAGGACCAATGAGGAGCTATAACCATGTTATTGCTCACAAACTATTTCCAACATATGAAGAATGAACCGTGAGTTAACCCTTAATTGTCTTAAACTGCTTATAGTGTATCCATTGCAAATGAAATGTATGTACGGTATGCATATTATATTAAGATGACATGATCCCACCTTTTCAGAATGTGTAAAAGTGTTGTTTGTGCAGTAATGAAGACTTCATTCATGATGTGGCGTGGCATTGTGAGGTTTTCAGACCTGGACACAGATAGTGTGGCGGATGAGGAGATTTAGTGGCAGGTGCGGACAGAACAGGGTGTTGTGGATGACAGTAAATGGAAAACACTGCTGGGTCAGGTGTTGCTCACAGTGTCTCTTGGCAGATGAGCTGTTTAGTTAACCCTGTGCCCACAATCAAATATGTTCCACTAACACTTAATGCCGGTCTGCGTGGAGGAACGATCTAGAAAGACATGTGTATGTGGTCTTCTTGGCTTTTTGCCTGAGTAAACATACCCACAATGTGCACTTAAGCAACTCACGACATAGAGCAGTCATCCTAGAACTGGCATGTTTGTCAATCCTGGAAGCACATACAGTAAGTCAGAAACCGTAACAGGTTCAGTTGTATGGGTATTGTGTGTTATTTTGGAAAGACCATGGGTGCAGTGTGGCAGATACGCATACAGCTGTTTTTGTAAACTAGTCCTAGAACAACTACTACATCCATTTAAATTACTCAAAAAACATCATATTTAAATTTGACTAGTTAAGATTGAGATTGTCATTGGACTAAGATTATTTGTTCTGGGATGTTTCTGACTTATCAATACAAATTTATTTGCTAAGAGGGTAAGAAAATTATTCAAATCGAATCAATACATTTTTGTAAAGCCCAGTATCAGGGCTCAAAAGTTTTGTCCCATCCATCCATCCATTTTCTTCCACTTTATCCAGAGTTACGGAGGCAACAGTCTGAGCAGAGATGCTCAGACTTTCCGATCCACGCACACCTCATCCAGCTCTTCCTGGGGGATCCCAAGGCGTTCCCAGGCCAGCCTAAAGACCTCGTCTTTCCAGCGTGTCCTGGGTCTTCCCAGGGGCCTCCTCCCTTTGGGACATGCCCTGAAAACCTCTCGAGGGAGGCGACCGGAAGGCATCTGAAACAGATGCCTGAGTCACTTCAACGGCTCCTTTCGACGTGAAGGAGCAGCGGCCCTACTCCGAGGCTAACCCTAACCCTTCCGGGTGACTGAGCTCCTCACCCTATCTCTAAGGGTGCGCCCAGCCACCCTGCGGAGGAAACTCATTTTGGCCACTTGTATCCGTGATCTTTTCCTTTCGGTCATGACCCAAAGCTCATGACCATAGGTCAGAGTAGGAACGTAGATCGACCGGTAAAAGGAGAGTTTTGTCTTTCGACTCAGCTCCTTCTTCACCACAACAGTCCGATACAACGACCACATCACTGCAGACGCTGCACCGATCCGTCTGTCAATCTCCCGCTCCATCCGTCTCTCACTCGTGAACATCACCCCGAGATACTTGAACTCCTCCACTTGAGGCAAGGACACTCCACTGACCCGGAGAGGGCTAAAGTGCCAATGAGTCTTGTCCCATTGGCACTTTTATTTTCTCATTTCAAGAGAGATTAACTTACAATAAATCAGAAATATCATGAAACAAGCCAAACATTCTAGAGAGTAAATATGTAAATGTCTAATCTACACAAAACTGCAAAACAAGATTAATATTCTCAAATCAAGTCATTTAAAGCCTTACTAATGATACTCTTGTGTCATTGTATTGAATCAAAACTGTGTGTACATTTCTGCAAGAGTCCATTCAAGCAATCATAATCTGTATTATCTAATTTATTCCTCAAAGAATGAGCTGTTTCTTTTTCCCACACAGATGAACAAGTTAATATCTGTGCGAATATGAAAACTATTTCAAAGGTTTACACTGCAAATGCACTCCGCCCTGCGCTGGCATTGAAAGCCATGTAAACCATTCATAGCTTGGTGATTTTGTCAGTAAATATTGGTCTCTTTTGTTCTTGACCACTCAGGCTACTAGACTTATGGCATATTTTGACCCAATGTTGATGAAGATAGCAACCATTAGTTTGTACCATTAGTTTGTATCCAAGGCCCTGCTAGAACAAAGCTCTTCATTGTACGTTTACTTCTACTGACTCATCCAGAAATACCAGCTGAGATGATGCATTGTTAGACTTTTCATACATAAACAGTTACCAGCAGGAAATGACAGGTAGATTAGTTTAATAACAATATTATCTAAATACTGATTGATTCATGTATTGTCAAGCGCATTAAGGACTATAGCAGTTCACGTTGCATCAGTATCAGTTAAAACATATAAAATAGACAACTCAAGTGCTAAAAACTTTACACTGTGACAAGTTTTAAGTAAATAAAAATGTATTGAAACAAAATATGTGTTTTTTTGTTAATGCATTGACTCTCCTAAACTTTCACTTTGCAAATGATAGTATTTTCTTTTGGATTTACTGAAACTCAAGCCAGGCTGTGCCAAGAGAGGGCCAAAACCCGGTTTTAGCGCGAGTGGGTTTGACATGCCGACCTTTGCTCCCAGAGTTCTGTCTGTGCAGCTCCTGGATGAGATATAAAACTAAGAAAACACCCTCCTCCACACCTCCGTGTTGTTTTTGATCCCATTTCTCTGTCCACCATGAAATCGCTCTGCCCCGGAGTTAAGAGCCACACATATATTTCGGACATGTTGCATGCTTGGAGGCATGAGAGGATCTGGTAGGGTTGGTCAGGTCATCAGTCTCTGCCATCGTCCACCTCAACTTCTGCAAATGCCGCAACACATGAGAGCTCCGGGGATTAGCGAGTGTCCTTTCTCCATCTGACTGCTGTGTCGAAGAATGACGAGTTGGAAGAGTTGCTTTCCCATGATTCATGTTTAGTACAATTTGAAAAATATATATATATGGCTTAGAGATCAACAGCCAATGATTGTTCAATGTCAGGTAGGAAATCAATGGCCTATTTAGTCAGACTCCATGCTTTTCATGTTCTGTCCATTTTTTGTCTCTCTTCCTCTCCCGTTATTTCCGTATTAGGGATTAGCAGTGCCTCGTCCAAATTGATGAATAGTTCAAGAAAAAATGATGAACAGTGAGTTACTGACAGACAGTCGAAGGCTACATTAAGTTTTATCTCAGAGGTTAAAGCTAAAAACAATGACACAACAATTAAACAACTAAAACATGTTTCGACAAAAGAGATTTATATATTGTTTTTAGGCAGATTTGTTAAAAAAGTTGAGCTATTTCAATTTTAATTTAGTCTTAGCCATTAGCTTGAAGACCAAAGCACCTTTGAGTCCCGCGTGACAGTCCATCAGTAACTCACAGCCGCCATGTATTCCAGAGCTTTTTATTTATTTGGAAGAGACACTGCTAATCATTAATAGTGATAAAACGGGAGAGGAAGAGCAGAGGCCTCCTAAGATTTCAGTCGGAAGTCACATGTACATATTATAGCCTGTTCTATATAGTCTGGGACTTTGCCGTTCCACCCCAACGTCTGATACACATGATGGATGGATGGAGAGAAATGCATGGTCCATCCATATCAAGATAAAACAAAATGCCTTATGGGGTAAACAAAACAAGGCAACAAAAATCAAAGAGCGCTGCTGCTTTTGAACCAACAGTACGTGCCTGACTGGCAGGGCTGGTGCATGGTGTTCTGTCTGTTGTGGAGATTCCTAATTGCTCATTTCATATTTAGAAAAGTCAGTACAAAAACTTTCATAAAAGTTTTGTGGCACGTTCTGCAAAAGTCATATAAGGTTCTATCTGTAGTAGTTCTCATATATTTAGGTTTATAGTTAGACCACTCAAATAACATAATGGATTTGGTTATGTGTTTTGACTCATACAAACCTCAAAAATGCATGAAACTCTACAGAAATCCGATAAAGTGAAGAAATGGGGTCCAGGAACAAGAAATACATAACCCAATTTCAACCAAAATGTCAGATAGAACCTTATCTAAGGGGAACTGTGTGAAATATTTGTATAGGGGGCACGTGATGTGCTAATCATTCTTTAATAGCTTTCAATGATTGTTTTCTCAAATATATAAAAACACTCTTTCGGTAAAGAGTTTAACCATTTCGTCTTTTCTTAAATGTCCTTGCCTCCCCCACATTGGTCACTAATCAGGAAGCACCCATTGCCTGAGTACTGAGAAAACTCAATCAGGACCACCCACACCACAGGAAAGCCAAAACATCATCAGAGCCGAACGCACTGCTCATTACGTGTGTAACTAATGCGAGGGCCGGGTGATAACACTTTGATCTCCTCTAAACTGGTTACATTTTAAGATTGTGTTGATAGGTTTTGCGAAATGTCCAACAGCGCAAACATGATGCAGCCCTCTGTAATTTGTAATTGACTAATATGGCTTCTTGATTGGCGTACTTAGCGCTGCTGTAGATAGCACCAAAATGATTGAACACATTGAGTTATGGCGATCATTATAGTTTAAATGTTTTGCTCCACCCATATAGTCATTCATGCAGCATGGACACCGAAATGAACACCCAATTAACGTAAATCTGTGGATGAAAAGGATGAAAGAATTGACATTATGCACGCACTGTATAAGTGCCTTTTCTACAAATATTGCCATACTTTTTCTGTTTTTTTCTCTTTAATTTACATACAATAATTGAGTAAAAATACATCAAATGTATGTAATGTAAGTATTTGTTAGAACACACACACTATCTGTGTATATGTAACCAGTTCGTGGTACCTTCTCTCCCATGGACCTGAGTCACTGCTGCAGCATTCAGTGAAATGCCAAACGAACAATGGGATTAAAGCTGTCGGTAAATGAACAGAAAAGCAACTGAGTCAAACGCCATTAAAGGAATAGGCCACTATTTTCCATAGATATAGACGAGGTGAGCACTTGTGCCCCAAGTACCGGCTGCATAAACAACATAGCTGGTTGGTGAGGCATGGGGAGAAGCCTCTAAGCTGAATATGGGTAATTTCATAAGCACTTAAAAGGTGATGAAACGTAAGGGCATAACACCTGGAGATAGATTAGGGTGTGTGTAGTATATGATATATGTGTGTGTGTCTTTGTGTGTGTGTTTTTAGCCGGTTTTATCGTAATAAAAAAAAAAGGGGGACTATTTTGTAAGGCGCAGTAATACGTCCACTCTCACACTAGGAGTGAAGATATTACCACGCAGACATCGATGTGCTCCTAAGGTGTTATTACGCCTAGAAAAGCGACAGGTTTAATTTTGTGTAATTATACTTGGATCGTGTAACTACTCACACAACCATATTTAAATAGGGAAAACGTGGAAGAGTTTGATGGTTTCTAACTTCACCCCAGTTTTTCTCCAAAGGAATACGCTAGCAGAGGCTAATGCTAACAACATCTTCAGTCTATTACGGAACTGAGGGCACGCACAAAGGCCAAGTCGGGAACGCATCAACTCGTCTAAGCTCAGGTAAGAACATATCTCAGTATGTAAAACAGTGGCCTATTCCTTCAACAACATGAGCAGAAACACTAATTTGCAGCAGAACATCGAATAATGATAATGAAAGTAAGTTGTCCTCCTTCAATAATCCTGTATATGAATTCAGATTTCATTTTTATTCCGATAAAACCGGCTAAAAACACACACACGCACACATATACAATATCATATATAACACATGCCCAAATCTATCTCCAGGTGTCATGCCCTTATGTTTCATCACCTTTTAAGTGCTTATGAAATTACCCATATTCAGCTTAGAGGCTTCTCCCCATGCCTCACCAACCAGCTATGTTGTTTATGCAGCCGGTCCTTGGGGCACAAGTGCTCATCTTGTCAAAGAAAGAACAAAGAAAGAACAGAAATACCACCTCCTCATCCCATCATTCTGCACCCTAGTACGTCTTTTTCTTTGGTTGACATTACTGGCCGCTAAGTGTACAATAAAATATACAATCAAATGAAATACCTCTATGGCACACTTGGTTGTAATGGACATAATACAAGACTATAGTTTATAAGTTTAGAAGTAAAGGTTAAAGTTAAAAGTTTAAAGTTAAGGTTAAAGCTATAAAAAGTGATTGTGTTTCCAGTGGCAAATCGTGCACATTTTAGGACCGTCCCCTGTCTCAGGTCAATGTGAGCTGCCCTGATACTAACGCAAGGTGAACAGAATGCTGGCCTCTGCGTCTGTCAGAAAGAGAAGAGAGCCCTGGCGCACACAGTCATGTCCTATGAGATTCATATTTCACAACATTATACAACATACTGTATATTTTGGCTATCAATGGGACTACTTTCAGCACAACTTTAGCTGCTGTTAGCATAACATTAGCACATACTGTAGCTTATCTTCATAGTTTAGCAGGTTATTTCCTCTAGATTTTGTTTTGGCACTTCAAAATAATGTCATAAAGTCAATTAAAAGGCCATACCATTGTGTCCCACAGACTTACATTCCAAAACTTCCATTCAGTATTAGTGTTGCATGTTGCACTCATAGATTATGCTGTGCTCCTCCAGAGAACCGGCCACTATTAAAAGAATAGCCTTTGTTAGTGAAATGCCTAGGTGTTCAGAGTAGAGACAATGCTGGTGAAGGCATGTACTGTGTCCTAAACCGTGTATACAGTTAAAGTGTGCCATGTGGAAAAAGAGTAAAAGTAGTGCTAATCTTAAAGACGTGATTAGAAATCTGGAAGTAATTATTTTGATTGGCCCTTTACATTAAAAAACAAAGAAAAGAAAGGAATAGAGAAATTTACATGAACAAATATGTGCCTTATTGTACAGATGAGTGCTTATGCTGCACTGTTTACATTTTACACAATGGCTCAGCTTCAGACTTGTTGAAGTAACTGTACTACCTGAGTACACATTTGCAGTACTTGTTATGGCCCTGGTGCATTGCTTGGGTGCGTGGCAGCCTGCCAGACCCAGACTGATAACATCTTGAAGGAAACATTACAGGAGAGCATACGCAATTCAAATCACTCAAATGTTTATAGCAACGAGTGCCACAACAGGTGGAGGGGGCCGGACTATTGGCAGCCGCAGCACTTGTGATTTCTGATGCCTTCTGACAGCCAGTCAAGAGGAACTGACTCATGTCAAGGTGAGCCACATAAAGAGAGTTTTGTCTGCTCCAGCGAAAGGACAGATGCTGCAGCATACTTTAATATTACTCAAGTATCATTTGGGATGCGCAACCCCTGATCGAGCACGTCTGCAGGCCTGTACTTATGCAGGGACGTGAATGGAAATTATAGGTTCATTTCATCACGGCATTGTTATCGTACTGAAACATGCTACTTCTCATTTGTTTTCACACGTGTAACTCATCTAAGAATTACCGTTATTATAGGCCACATTAAGACACCAAAACTGTAATTTGTCAGAGGTTATATACTGTGTGTAATAGCATAGGCAATATCCCCATGAAACATCACAATTGACAGCAATTTAGACATTTTTATTCATTTATTTATGTACCTACTTGTTTGATTGTTACTTTGTCAAGCCCCGAGCACATGTTTCTGGCCAAATTGAGATTTTTTGGTTTCATTGTCTCAAAACCCTGCTGCATCTTTGGGCCATCCATGTCCACAGTCAATCAGACAAATCGATACAACCAAGGAAACACATTCCAACCAAGTCATCTTTAAGAAAAACATTTAAAATATAACCTAACATACTTTATTGTCGTCAGGACCGGGCGGTTGCTGTTCACAAGATAAACACAAGCCACATACTTCTATCTAGTACAGATCTTACTCAATTATCACGCCCAGTAAAAGTTTTACAACAAAGAGACAGAATATCAGTGGGACTGTTCTGGCTAAACAATTATACTAAAAATGTGTTTCCTTTCGTATGACCCTTTAGGCCAGTGTTAATATATTGTGCGTATTGACCAACTAGACAAATAAAATGATGTGTGCAATCAAATAATGGATTTGGAAGAGGACCTTGCTGGTGTCTTATTTGGTGTTAGTGAACATCTCAATGGAGACGACCTGGAGACGTCCCAGCTCCCAGTAAAGTTACAAGCCAGGTCTTAGGAGAGGTGCTGCTCACAGCAAAATACATGTTTGTTTGTTTTTCTACAGTAAGAAAATATATATATCTGTAGTAAAATGGATGCTCGTGTTTTATTGTAATTGCTGGGTGTAATGTTACGTGGTGTACCTTTAACGACAACAGGGAGACAGTGTGTTAGCCCCGCCCCTTGCCTATAATCTGACAGCTGACCTCTGGCTGCTCCCTGACATCACTGCAGCCCCTTCACCACGTCCCTGACACGGGGCTGTCACCGCGCTGACAGAGGAGAGGCTAAACTTGTTGAGAAAATACAGTGTCCTCACAGATTGTCAATCACCAATATCCATCCGTGCATATTTCATGTTTTTTTTTTACTCTTCTTTCCCTCTCTCTCTCTCTCTCTCTCTCTCTTTGATTGAGCTGATTCCCGGCCCACTGCTGGCACAAGTGATGAGGCATTAGAAAGAAATAACAAGAAAAAAAAAAAAAATCACTAGCGGTACTCCATCCATTTGCTAATTTTTGGCTCAAAAAATACACATTTTTAGGTTGTTATCTATAGGACTGTAGATAACAACACTGCTTCAGGGTGGCCATTTTAAAGCCCTATCAGGCCTATTCTATCAGGCTGTATTTTTGATGGAGTAGACATTTTAAGATCAAGATTTGATCACTTCTGAACTTTGAGTAAGTTTCATTTGGTTGTTTTTTTTTGTTTTTTTTATCTTATTTTTTCTCCATCTTTAGTTTTGCCAGTTGTGTAAGTTTTTGAGTACATGTTTTTGTTTTATTTTTATTTGTTTACCTTTATTTACCCAGGAATGTCCCACTGAGATTAAGAATCTCTTTTTCAGGGGAGTCCTCTGGCCCTATTGTGCGTATTTTTAGTGGGAGGAGAAACCCACGCAGACACGGGGAGAACATGCAAACTCCACACAGAAAGGCCCTGCCTGGATGTTGAACCAATCTTTTTGTTGAGAGGCAGGACAGGTAACCTTTGCACCACCGCGCAGCTCAAAATATAATATGTGTAAAAATAAAAATGTGAAATCATTGATAAAAGAATAAATGTGCAGACGAAGGGAAGGAGCAGTTGGGTGGAGGAAGAGGAAGGGACAGAAATGACAAGAGTGGACTGTGTGCTAAATCAGTCTCATCTGGAAGAAGCACATTTGCTCAGTTTTCAGAGGTGTTTTCAAAGTTTTGTCCACTCCCTCTGAGTTATATAGCTGGTGATGTTTATTTTCATTTGTAATTTACATGCAAGAATATCCACTAAATTACACATTTTAAAATTGAGAAGTTTAGAAGTCCAAGTGTGTGCATGTTTCTCCCCCTGCTGGATGCACACTAGGTTAATCCACCAGCCAGGTGATTCTGACCATAAGCCAGGCTCAGAGATGGCCATGAGTTCCCTCCTCGGGCACACAGTGGTCACCCAGTGGTCTTCTTTACACATTGCACCAGCAAAATCTGGGTCAAATGCAGAGGACAATTCCCATATGGGCCAATAAAGTTCACCTGAACCATAACCTTAATTGTACACTTGAAAAAATAACCCAAATGAAATTGTAATTGTTCACCTTAAAATGAAACATTTTGCACCATGAATGAAAGATACTCTGGTTTGCACCTGGAATTTATTTTTAAACAAATAGGGGATTTCTGAAGACCCCATAATGGTTGGACATAGTGCAGCACAGTAGCTCCTGGGTATAAGTGCATTGACAGGTCTATTATGGCCCATCTCCTGAACAGCGGAAATGGCAGGCCTTTTAGGAAGCCTGCAGCAAAAACAAGCAGCGAGACATACACTTATCCCATGTATCCACTGTCTGATTTATGACTTTAAAAGTGTGCTGAGAGGAGCAGTGTCGTCTTCCTTCAGACACGGTGACCAGAGCGTGAGCTGTCAGTATGAAGGCCGCACTGTAACTTAGACACAGAGTGATAAAGATCTCATTACAACTTTTGAAATGTTTTGGTATATAAATTCAAATTACCTGGATCAGCAATTAATATAATGGGAACTCACCAACTGCCCTTTCATTGTCCAAAGACGTGTTAACAAAAATATGAGCCCAGTGGACAAGTAGAAACTCAAATTAATAATAATAATAATCATAATAATAATAATGCATTAGTCTTAAACAGAGCTTTTCCAGATGCTCAATGTTGTTGTATTTCCGTGCATTATTCATTGACTCGGTGGTGGTAAGCTACTATTGTAGCCTCAGCTGCCCTGGGGTAGACTGATGGAAGCAAGGCTGCCAATGTACGCTATCGGCCCCTCTGAGAACCACCAACACTCACTCACACATACAAAGTACTACTAAGTACTAACCTGGCCCTACCTGCTTAGCTTCCGAGAATTGATGGGATAGGCCATAGCAAAGGCTTTACTATCTATTAGTAAAGCCTTATATTATCTATTACTTCTGAGATCAAGATGAATGAATGCATGAATACTTTTATTTCAAGCCATAACAAACAAAGAACAGCAAAAAAAGGAAAAAAGAAACAATACATAGCAACACACAGAACATACTGTATTTGTATTAAGAACAAATAATCAGCTTGAAAAGGAGTGGGAAACTTATTAACTCCCACCCCCTATGTTCAAGATGAACAAATAACATATTTGAATCAATCTTTTTTGTTCAAGAAAATACCTTGGAAGTATTACAATTTTGAGTGTCATCTGAACAGAGGGTTCTTAGCTTCAAAGCACAACAATACTACTAAACCAGTGCACGCTGGAGTTTCAGCCAGTATACTGACAACAGCATTAAGACTCTGTGTAGTATTTAAAATTTTCAAAAACATAGTGATAAAATGTGTGTTGCTCAACCTGGCTCTGCACATACACAGTCAACAGTTACCACAAGGACTGCTTTCCTGCTCCTCGTGAGGACAATAGGACGCATTGTGCATGTGGCAGAAAGCATCCACCTTTATTGACTCTGCAAAGCCCTGGGTTGTGGTCGCACTCAACATTTCGAGATAACTTCCTCTGCTGTGGCCCTCTCTCCCCTGACCCGGGCCCCTGCTAATTACCTGAGCGTACGCTAAGCCGACAGGTGAGGGTGTACGTTGGCTGTGTGAGTGGGTGGGGGGTGTGGTCGGCTGAGCCTCGCTGACACCGCTCCACTCCTATGTGACCTGCTGCTGAACTTGGGCCTGTGAGAAAATAACAGGTTCTTCAATTAGGCCACCAGTGTCTTGCTCGAGGGCAGATGAGAAAAGTCTTCCTTACTTGACACACAACAATTAGCCTTGAGGAGGCACAAGCGTCTTGTCGGGACTTGCATCTACGCACTGATTCTGTTTTCACCACAGAGTTAGTTAGAACAAGTTTGCACCCATCGTCAATTAAAGTCCAGAAATATAAACAATGTGTTTTTTTTATGGCTATGAATTTATGCAGGTGCGGAGCCGAGTCACTGAGAAAACCTGGCAATGATGATTTAAAAAGTGTATTCCTAATTTGACAGTTTGACTAATTGTTCTAAATGTTGGACGGATTACAATACGTAAAACATTACTTAAAATCTTAAACAGCTTAGGTTTAAACTACTCTGCTAATCTTTAAAAGTAGTGACAGCAATATTAGCAGTATTTTGAATGTTTGAATGGTTTGTTTTAATCCTTCCAGGTCACTTTAGCGAATATCTCCGCGAGTACATGTCATAGAGACTTGCAGTTATGTGCATCGGGAAGAGGAGAGCTGGGGCTAAGTTAGTATTAGCTAAAACAGCTGACTCTGCACTTCACAATCAAAACGGTACTAGGTAAAACCGTTTTTTTTTTTTTTTTTGTCTGAAAATTTTTTACTTTTTCATCCTGAAAATGTATCTCTGGTCAGCTGCCATCTTTTTTCTGTTTATATAGAACATGGAGGGCAAAAGTATGGAGTAACATCTGTGTCAAATCTATGGGGTAACATTTAGGACAAACTTTTTGTTGTTGTTTTTTTCTCAAAAATGCAATTATATGGAGAATAAACACATATTTCACATAGAAGGTCAGGTTTATAGCCTTCTATGTTCATAGAAGCATATTTTAGTGGAATAATAAGCAAAAAAGTTCAATGAGCATCTACATTTTTTAGTGTTTTTTGTAAAAAATTAAACATTTCTACAGTAACTACAGCCTTTATTTTTCATCTCCTGGGCCAGGTCTAACCCACAAAACATTTTACTAATAGCCATTGATGTTTTGCATATAGGGAAAGAGTGAGGTGAGAAATTCAATTTTTTTGCTCTTTTTCTGCATCATGAGGATTTCATTGATATGACTCTACTACAGCATTCAGATGATACTAGTTCAATTTGTTATGAAAATAAAGAGTCCAAGCATTTGATGGAGCATCATGAGGAGGTGTTTCAGAAGCAATAAAACAAAATAAATACCAGGCGAAAATAATAATTAAAAATGCCCCTGGTCGGGTTAAATACAGAATGGTTGCATTATCAGTGATTGACCAATGATCGCTGGTGAGCATGAATATGATGTATTGTACTGAAACCAAAGTGTTTTGTTATCTTCCACAGGCATGTCAGTCCAACGCGCACACACATACGAACTATATATGAAAAGGCATGTTTGCACAAGGCGTTTGAACACACAGCCACTCAGAGCAAACCTCCACTGTTTGCTTTAGAAACCATCCGTGTCGCCATCAGCCACTAAGAATATTCTCCTGACTCCTCCGCACTCCATCAGGGTCACGGGGCGCTCCGCGGGCCTTTGTGTTGGCTGCGCAGATAAAGATGATAAATGTCACGACGCAAAGTGCTTAAACGCTTTGTTCTGCGTAACTTGATTCATGGCGAACTATGACCAAGTTTAATATTTCTCCTAATGCCTCACAGTAATGTCTCTGGCCACACATCAACACACGTCGCAGCTACTGTAACCACCGCTTGATTGATACACTCGCTGTCGGACTGTCACCTGTATTTGTCCACGTCATCCAGTGAGCATTTTCATTTGTGTGCACGGAACGACACCGAGACATCCATAATGTTCATTAGTTCAGGGGTAAATGCTGTATATCCCTTCGTATCCGATCAGGGAATGAACGTAGACCAAGCAAACAAGGATATCATTGCGCAATTTTATTAAGTGCATCTGAAAACATATACACACACTTAGAGTAAAAATTATTTTGTACACATAAAAAACTGCAAACAAGCTTACCAAACAAAGCACTATGTACATGTGAAAAATACTGCTCTATTATATGAAAAATATCAAATAAAAATACATCTTTATAATAAAAAATGTGGATGGAGCAGTCAGACGAGCACATATTTTAATGAGATAACGCCCCATACGCACGGAGCTATACTGAAGGCTCACAATGTGACAAAACAAACAAAACTATTGGACTTTTAATGTTCAGGACTTTGGATCCATCTTTGGCATATGATTCATCCCTCTTACAATTCTGACATTTGTAGCATAGAAGGCTCTGTAAGAGAATAAAGGACACAACTGAACGGACAGCGACAGTATATTATAGACTAATGGCATCTGCTGCAGTTTTATACACTTTAGTTAATCACAAACACTATTATATGGCTTTACATTTGTCGAGTAAAATTTAGCAAATGATGATTTACTATATATAAAATTCTGATACATTTTACTATTTGAAAACAACACTAAATTCACTTCATACTTAAAGTGAAATTGTATCTGAGAACACAGAAGGCACTGCATAGCAACAAACAGTTTGGGCAGTGATGGTTTGTCATGTATCTAAGGCAAAGGTTGATATTCGGGCACAAGTGGAGGCAGCTCTGTGAGAGTAATGGCAGGATCCAAATGTCCTGATATTCACCAGTGCGGAGCATCAAAGATAAAAGTCTCATGGTATTTTATCAACACCAACGCTACATGCTGGATTTAGGTTCAAATCACAACTCCTTTTTCGAAACGCATAGCTCTACAAAAACAGGCATTTTACAGTGACCCTGAGGCACGATTTGTTCTGGCTGGCATCAGTCTTTGGCATAACCACCACACAGTGTTTAACTTGTATTCTGGCACTCTGACGGAAGCTGCATCTTCCCGCTTCCGTCCACCATCATGGCCGCGTTACTATGAGTTCCTGTCGCGGCGACGTCTTCCAAAAACACCTGTGCCTCCTCCTCGTCCTCCTCCTCCTCCTCGTCCCGAGCCAGCGCCGCTTCACAGGCCGCCCTCCGCCGCCGCTCCTCGTCCGCCATCTGCAGCCGGCGCTCCTCGGCCTCGATCTCCTCCGTCGTAGGGATGGAGTTTTTCTTCGGTCTCCCTTTGGGTTTGGTGGGGGCCTCGTGACCTCCCTTGAGGACCTGCAACAACACAGAGACAGGTTGGCCGGGGCACTGCTGGTAATAGATGGCAGCAGTTGAAGGCATCGCGGGCTATTAAAGTCATTAGGGGAGACGGATGGCCACAGGCTGCTCCCCCCTGAACTCATTTGTCTGTAATGATTTGGGTGGATTTCTTTTCTTTCTTTTTTGTCCTCTCGCTCCTGTTGACCCTTCCTCTAAAGTGTTTGCTCTCACTGCTGTCATCGCTGCTCACACCTTCGACAACACTATTAGCCCGACACGCCGTCGACGCTCCAGGAGTCGCTTTGTATGGATTGCGTTGGGATTGTCAAATGTTTAAGATGCGTTGTGCGGTATTTTGTGGGTATTTCACAGCTTCAACATGTGTTTGTGTATTCTCTCAGTCGTCCAGGAAGAGGAGATACATCAAATATGTGAGAGACATGGACAATATTCAGTTTCAAATTTGTTATTGAAAAAAAGGTAAATGGTCAGTTAATAATTCTACACGGTTCACAGACACCCCACAATGTTTTTTTTATTTTATTTTATTTGATATGGTGTCTTGTTATGCAGTTTTGTTTAAAGGTAAATATTGCAAAATACTGATTGCTCCTGAACGCCTCTCGAATGTGCTTTTGAACGTGAGAGGCACAGGTCATGAGAGGAGCCTTTTCAAGAAATGTTGGCCTCAAATAAAGACTTTTGCGAAAAAGTCGACTCTGCATGTCACCTGTGCCTTAACCAGCTACAAGACAATAAACAAGGCCATCAGTGACACCAATGTCTTAGCTTGAAGCTGTCATATTAGATATTCTTGAATATCACCAACTGGATTGATTGGAACTACTGTATGTAAAAATCTGCTGTAAGACTGGTAACTTGTAAATAGGCCTCTTGCATTTGTGTCTTACCAACCATTCTTTCTTCCTACCGCCCCCCCCCCCCCCCCCCCCCCCCCCACACCCCCCCCCCCCCCCCCCCCAACACCCAAAAAAAAAAAAAAAAAAAAAAAAAAAAACAAAAAAACACACAATAAAAAAAAAAAAAAAACAAAAAAAAAAAAAAAAGGAAGGTTGG
>OMNZ01055584.1:0-10511 GCA_900303255.1 Lesueurigobius sanzi | reverse complement strand
CTTTCTTTCATGAAGCGCGGCCGCAAAATCATTTGGGACGCTCTGTGTAAGAGCGAGCGCGATGAGGCGGACTTAATCGGCCGCTTTAATGTGGGATTCTGTTTCAGCTCAGTGCGGGATATTGAATTTGTTCAACTTCCTGAATAAAAAGTGATCCGAATGACGCTGTGTATAATGGGATTGTAACTTGTACAAGTCTCCAAAGAAATGTGGTTGTTGCTAAATAAATGAAGTGCTGTGTAGTTAGTTACGTTAAGCAATAGTGACTTTACCGATCACATGACTTTACCTTTGTTTCTATCCCCATATTGTTCTTATATTGCATCTATAGGCACTGCTGTTATTATATATGTAGGGGAGACACTGCAGGCAAGACACTTTTTAAATGAGAAAAACGAAGAACCAAGGCACTTCTTCCACATTATTATTCTCTATTTACATTTTCTAAATATAGGCTTTTTAGAAAATAGAAAAATGTGGGAGGAGTGCTGTGGTTCTTCTCGTAGGTTTCTGTTCCCCAAACGCCAAAGAGCTCCTTCCCCGAAAAAGTACTTTTGTGATACTGATTACCTGAGTACTTTGTGTCCAGTTTCTCTCACATTTTTAATTTATTTTCAGGTTTTAGTCTAATTTGCCCTCTCAACAGTTTTCACCTGGAAACCAATAAATTACCTAATATTTAGTGTAATTATTGCACTGATTCAACATTTCTCCATAGAACCATATAGGACACTGTAACTTCAATGACCATTTTCTCAAAATGATTTTTTTCTCACATTGTAGCAACATGTCGACTTTAGCAGCAACAGACTCCAAACTTACAATTCCTGCACTTAAAAATATTTCAAAGATTTTTTACATGGTATTCTTCAATATCTGAAGGTGCCCACACACGAGAGGATATTTAATCTTTTGAGACTAAAGATCTGTCTGTGCACAGACCACACACACTTCAGGACAGAAATGAGGACACACATACACACACATGAGGAATCCCACCACAGATCATACCATGAGAGAGGTTTTTATTGAGCCACGCCTCCTCAGACTAAAAATCAGTCTAAAATCCTCTAGTGTGTGTCCAGCTTTAGCCAGATTTATTAAGCTTTGAACCTAAAAAGAAAAAACAAGGCGAAATTTGAGTTTTGACAGATTTGACAAATATTTTTAGTTAATATATCAGAAATATAGGCAATTTTAGCAATGTACATAAAATACCTAACTTTTTTTCCTCTTATGTGTCAGTAATATAATGTTACGTTAACAAAAGTTGAGTTTTGCAATAACTAGTACTGCTTCCTCTGCTACATTCATGTATTTTCTAATTTAAATATATCTGAACCAGTCCACACTAACCTGTCTGGTGTCGAGAGATACTTCTGCTTCTGGAACTTCTTCTCCAGCCCCATGAGCTGCAGCTCGGTGAAGATGGTCCTGCTGCGCCGGGGCTTCTTGAGTCGCGGTGTGCTGCGCTCGGTGTCTGACTCGCTGCTGATGCTGAGGGGCGTCTGGCTGGGCGAGGGCTCCGGGCCGCGGTGAAGGTGCTGAGGCGAGAGCAGGGGCAGGTGAGAGGGCAGCGCGCCTGGAGACGTGTCCCGGGACAGGTGAGAGGGGGCCAGGGTGGGAGGCTGCCGCGTGATCACAGAGAGGAGCGGGTAAGCGCGCAGAGACGACGAGCCTGGAGGACAGACGTAATGAATCAAACCAAAGCAGTAAAAGGGAGAGTATATTGTGGAAAGACCTCAGCTGCACCAGTATTGATCGCTCATAATGGCTGCGACAGCTTCATATTTTAATTGTGCTATTGTTGCAGTGAAAAGTGTTTTCCACTTGACCCTCCGTGTACAGGACACTGAACTCCATGACGCACACCATGTTTTACAAGGCTATTTTGGACCTCTAATAAATATACTACTGCTACATCAACTGCGGGTAAGTATCCAGCTACAGCTACACAAAAGGGTTTGTCAAATTAAAATATCATTTCTCTATAATGTTTTTAACATGATACTAGTGCTTTCACCCCTTAAATAGTTAGGGTAGTTTTTATCATCAATGAAAATTCTATAAAAATATCTATGAAGAGTTCATTTGCAAAAACAGAAAATTGCCACTGACAAAAATCAACATATTCTTGTAATTTTCTCTTTGTGTAGCAGTGTTTTTCATGACCAGATCTATGTTAGTGCATCAGAAATACAGAATTACTTTACTTACTTTACTTTTACTGGTGTCACATGTGGAGTACAGTAATAAACATTGATAACAATTTAGCAAAAATTTGAAAACGGAGATATCTGCTTTTGCAAATGAACTCTTCATATATTCTCTACTGCTGCTAATTTTGTCGTCAGCCATTTCACAATTATTACTGCAGTTTTATTTTAACAGCTTTAGTTTGACAAAGGTGGTGATGAACTTATTGTTTAGGACATAGCATGGTTCTGAATGCTTTTATTTCTTCAGTGTCTGTGACAACACAGACATACAAATGCCCTTTTTGTTTGTTTTAAAGCCGCCTTTATTAAAACTAGACCTATAGAGATAGAGGTCTGAAGCCATAACAAGAGCAGGTCAGTGCAGAGAGCGAGTGACTGATCAGAATTGTATTTGTCGTTCAAAAGGAAACACATCCAAGTCATTTTTTTTTCTTCTTTCTTTTTACCTACAAACCCATTCAACTCATCACAAATGAACTTCCTTAGTGGCTTCTGAAAAATGTCAACAGATACTTTCATTTAATTTTTACTAGACTCTAAAGGATAATTGGAGGCGCAAACCAGCTTGCATTGTGCAAGAGCAAGCAATAAAACTAACTTGAGATGTGAGTCAAGGAACATTAAGTGCAGAATGTAATCGCACACAGGTTAGTGCGCACACACCGAGCACACTGTAGACACTGCCTCGGGCTCATCATGACATCATGCTGAGGCACTGAGGTCACTAATCCTCCAACGTGAGTTTGTTGCAACAGGTCCAGACAAGAAGCCCCTCTTCTCTCTGCGGCTTTACATTGTTGCAAAAATGGAAATCGTTCTGGATGGGACTGTTGTGTATCTCGAGAGCAAATGCATTTTATTTTTAGTGCATAGGCCCGCGTTGGATAATGAATTGAATGTGTGTGATGCAATTCTTGTAAAGGGAGGAGAAAACAAAAGCATGTCAACCTGCCAGTGATAAAAGATGCCTCTGACATCTTGTTGACAAGAACCAGAATCCTGTCAAATAGCTGACGGTTTAACCATTACACTTTATAGCATTAGATTAAAGGCTGATTGTGGAATTGGACAAATTAAACACGATTCTATCACTAGCACCCTTTTGCAGCTGCCAAAGTGGTATAAGATTCCCGTATGGAAACCATTCTATTTATACAGGGTAAGGTGTGGACAAAAGCGTGGACCAGTTTGAGACTGATATGCCCTGCCTTTACTGCCTCAGCCTCCTCTATTTATCCAGGCTTTGGACGAGCACGTATCACAGCATTTTACGCATTACATACAACATTGCATAATAGAAAGACTTTTAATTTAACGTAACTTGATATTTGCTTTCAGTTTAAAATGCCTACAGTTTCAGGATTAAGTAATGAAGGTAATCATTTTGTCTGTAGCCTTAAGTGCATATCAATCAGTGCGAGAAGTGCTACAAGTTTGTGCATCCACCCAAACGTGTTGTTCTTAATTAGCCGCGTTTAACCCGAGGAGATAGAACAATGAAATCGGATATTTTCCCAGCCACTTATATACGGCGCAACGTATCGACGGAGCGAACACTTTGAAGGCGGGCATTAAGCGTTAGCGATAACTGTTTAATTTGATACCTATTCTCCAACACGGCCTTTCCGCGAACGAGGGGAAACAAGCCTGTAGCACGACTTTTAACAACCAGTTCATAACTCTCGCTGCTCGCTTGCGAAAGAGGAACAAATCCGATGACATCTGACGAGGAGATGACAGATTTCTGAAACATAATCCCAGAAAAAGGAGCAGTATTTTCATCTTTGTGTGTGTGACGCTGTACCGACGTGATGACATGGGTGTAATCAAGCCCATAAGCCGAACGGACGGCGTGATTGTATGCAAAAGGATTAAGTTAGAAAGTGCTTTTGCTAATTTAAACAGTGAGTCAGAGTCGAAACCAGTACCACAGTGGCCTCACACACTCCCTCTTTGCCCACAGAACCGTGCAATAATGTGAGAAGTATTTTATTATTTATTTCCCCTCTATAATTCATCATCGATTCATGTATTTCATTTTGGTGACTGAGCTACAACTTGTTGCTTGTTGATATGTCTTCACTTAAAACATGAATGCTCCTTCTTAAGACATTGTGAAGCACTTTGAACTGCCTTGTGTATGAATTGTGCTCTACAAATACGTTGTCCTTGCCTTTTATTTTTGATCAAATTAATTTCATTTGGACATTGGTGCATTCTCTTTGTTCGTCCGTCCCTTAGAAAAACAGCGGTGCATACATTTTTCATCAAGTTGTCAAATGAGATTACAGTGCATTCCCAGAGATTCAGACACTTAAACCCCGTCCTTGGGCAGGGCTTTCTGTCGAACTGAAAGATGGAGGCCTAAATGAAATAGTGAAACATGCTATTACTGCTGAGGATTGAGTCATTGCCTCCTGATCCTTGGTGTAAAATGACAAGGGCTTTTAACAGAATGTATGGGCAAAGTAACGAAACCCCCACGTCAGAAACAAAGACATAAAATACTATAATTTGGTCTTTACACATTTTGAGAATATAATTTTAAAGGTACACTACGTAAAATTTTGGATTATACTATTATACTTGTACAGCAATACAAAACATGCTCCTATGACCAGCTAGACAGAGACGATGATATTTTTGCAGTAAGTAAGCAAAGAATGGATTTGGATCTGGCTGCCTTTGGCTGACATCTCCATGGAGAAGAGCTGGAGACGTCCCCGCTCCTAGGAAAGTTACAAGTCAGGTCTCAGGAGAGGTGAGCCGCTCACAGCTAACACACAAGGCTTGTTCATTTTTTAGGTCTTTTTCAACAATAAAAAAAAAAATCTGCAATGAAATAAATGCTTGTATTTTTTTCTATGTATTGGATGAAATGTTACGCAGTGAAGCTTCAAATATTTTATTAATTTGTATATGCAAAAAAAATATATACCTCCGTTTTGAACTAGCTTCTAAATAGTTTTAGATTTGTATCACCGTGCCCTAAAGGGGACAGTAGGGAAAGTAAAGTGTAATCAATTCATCAAGTGACTTAATATTTCTGATTCACTAAGACGGATGTGCTCATCAAAAGCACTGCTACACAAAGAGAAAATGATAAGCTTACGTTGACTTTTGTAAGATTTTCTTATCTGTTTTTGCAAATGAACTCTTCATATAGTCCCTTAAAACGTTGGAACTTTGGGGATTGCTGCCAAATACAAAATTAGAGATATATTTCTTTGATATTTTAAATGACCTAACACTTGCAAGTTCAACACGCGTCAATAAAAGCCGCACCAGTGACCGTAATGGCCTCTACTGGTGGAACTGTGGAAAAGCATCTCCGCAATCTCACTGTTCGGGAAAAACTTTGGAGCCTGCCAGTTGCTATAAAAAGCCCTTAAAAAATCAAATGAAGTTGGGCAATATACTTTATCTCACACCCACACGGCTACAAATAAAGCGGTGGGCGAACTACGCGGGTCCTTCGGGTTACTCTATCCATGCGCACAGAAGGGTGCCAAAGCCCAGCCGTCATGCGCTCCAGCACACACCAATTCATATCACAGGGATGAGGGAATCCTATTTTTATTCGCCCGCGCCGCTGTCATCATCAAATTGCGCTGGCTATTATTTCAGACTTTAGGGCAATTATCTTAACGGTTAGTACACGCGCGAGGGCACATTTGGGATGTACATGGATTACAACGAGGAATCAGTCAAGTCGCTTTGTTTTGTTTTGACAAGACAAAAAGTGTCGCAGCAGCTGAGTGGTTGTAGCACTAATCTTCGGTAAGAATAACAGGCTATACATGATTTGGCTGAGCTTTATATGTGCACTTTAACCACAACACATATTGGAACAGGACTAATAAAACAGTGCGGTTTTTAATTGATATTATTAATTATTAGTAGTATCAGCTAAATTGTGGACTACTGAAAAAGTGCATACAGGCTATCTCTTGTCGTTTCCACTGACAGGATACAAAGCAAATGCGCAAGGTAAACCCATACCATTTGAACATATTATCTTGCATGAAGTCTTGACATTTAGTTTCCAAACCAACTTATTATCTCGCACACGAGCCCTGAAGCGTCGCTATCTGCCCCATGCCTTCATCACAAAAAATACTTAACAGCTGATACAGCGCACCACAGAAAGGTGATTTAAGGCACCGATAATATTTGTGATCAGACCTCGCAGGAACAACATGTAACGCAGAAAGTGTTGTGTGTGTTTGTTTTTGACAGAAGAAATGAATCATAATTATACATGAATAAAATATAGACCTTTCAAAAAAAAAAAACTCTCATTATATATATTTGACCGACAGATATTACAAAATTAAGGCAGATAAAGATAAGATACAATACAGATACTTTATACTTCACCCGTGCGTAAAATCCATTTTAACAACACATTGTTAGTTGGTGAATAAAAACAAATGGACGTAATACATTTACCTGGACATGAATGGAGAGGCTTGGGACGAACGATGAGTGAAGGGCACACGGAGTATAGTGAAAGTTTCTCAAAATAATCACAAGTCTCTTTAGACAAGATCTCATCGATCATGAACGTCTTGTAGCGTCTTCTTGCTGCTTTGAGCTGCCCCGGGGTGGAGAGCCTCAGCTCGGCTTGACAGTGCATGGTGTCTCCGTCAGCTGTTCTTTGCCCTGTGTTTCTGACGCGCGAAGTGCAGTTTTCAAGGAACTGGGTTGTTTAGGTCAACTGCAAAGGGCCAGGTTCACGCGTTTAATGACGGCATTATTTTCGAACGGATTCGCTCCTCAAAGTTTGGCAGCAGCCGGGTTTGAAGCCAAAGCATGCGTTAATGAAGTGACTCCAGCGTGCGCTCACACCCTCTGCTATATAAACCATCGGAGTCTGCACTCATCTTTAGCGCTCCATCCGCCCTGCCCCCGCCTCTTCATGCGCGCTCCGAAGCTCAGCCTTTTTAAAAGTCTAACTTTGCTGTTGCTTTATTGTCGTACAGCTTCAAGAAAAAAAAAACAGGGTTAATAAGATAAGAACGGGTTAATGTTGATTTGGGTTACTTGCAACTGAATCAAAAGCACGAGCCAACCCATGAATTTCTTAAAAACACATTTTTATCAAGAACTGGTACTAAACTGAACACATTATGCTATTTGTTTTCTGGAGTGCCTTTGGGGACAACGATTTCCAAAAAATAGGCCCTTTGTTCAAATGTAGACTAAATTTAGTCTGGTGGCACTGATTTTAACTTTTAATGTGGGATATAAAGATATAGGATATGTTGACTATTAGCCTAATAAATTATAGTCATTTTCTGCTAAATAAAAGTGCATCATTTGCGTTTGTAAATCAACTCTTTTGCATCTTGTATGATTTGAGCAATTTGACAAAACTAGGAATTAACCACTTTTGTTTTATATGACTGATGCACATTTTTATTTGGTCGAGCCTGGCCTACATAAACATGGTAAATTTGTTCGGAGCTGCCCCAATGGTCCAGTGTTTTAGGCAATAACATTAATCAAACCAATTTTAAATTGTGCCATATGGAGTTTGGAAAAATAGCTTATGGGTCTCGCGCCTCGGAAGCAGACTGTAAAGTGGAGGATTAGAGAGGAGGAAATGTGCAGCGAGGGCTCGGCCGCTTAAAGGCTTCAGCCTCGATCAAAGAGACAAGAACAACTGTTGCTCCAGCTCGAGACGCACTTGGTCTGCGGAAAAGTCTTTACACAATTTGATTCAAATAATTAACCTATAGGCTAATTAAAACGGCCTATGGCATATGCATCTTTATTAAGTTGTATTTGTGGGATATTAATCTTGCAATATTGAAACTCATTTGACTTTTTAGCCTTTTGTACACGCAAACATTTAGTCTATTTTGGACGGATAGCCGGCGCGCACTGGTGCCCAAGCGCAGCAGTAGCGCGAGTGTGAACTGCGCCTGAACAGTGCGGACTTTGGAGACGCCAGGCAGATCAACCAATTAACGAGTTATGCCCCTGCCCGAGCACAGCAATGACCGTCTTTACGCTAACAGCGAGTAGACCCATTTGATAACATCAGGGTGCAACCGAACACGAGGCAGATTAGACAGAAGACACCGAGTTTATTGCCGGCGAGGGTGCAAATACAGAGCCACTTTTGGACATTGAGATTTGCGGCGGATATAGTTGTCGGTACAGCGCCTGACCACTGTTGGAGGCAAAACACTTTCGGAAGGCTAGATTATGACCTCGACGCGATCATTAAAGGATTTGATCACCACTTTGTGAACACAGACGCGCTCAACGACCCCATGCAATGTGAGATGCGCGGGATCAACGTGCAGCTAATTCTAGGAGCACAATAACCCTCTTCCAGGACCAGGCCTCGTGTCAGTAATATTGGAAAATAAACGCCGGCTTTAAATTGGAGGTGTCAAGAACCATGTGATTAGAAAAGCTCTTACCATAATAAATTATGAAAAACAATCCACCACGACTCCCAGAGAGCTGCTAACCCCTCACTAATACTTGAAAGCATCCTAAATATAAAGGCTGAGCAGAGGCAGCTTGTGGTCAGTTATATTTTGAAGTCTTAATTGAGCGAATGAACGGATATATGGCGCCACCTGTAGATATCCTCCGGACAAGTAGATTGGTTACATTGGGATATTTAAAGGACCACAAAAGGCTACCTCCATTAATTGGCACAAACTACAATGGGAAGGCATAATTATCGTTCATAATCAGTAAAGCTTAGTCAAAAATGGACCAGATAATCAGATACACAGGCCAAAGGACTTGGGGAATCAAATTGCTTTATGTACTCAAAGTTGTCCTATTTAAAACATTGGGTTTGTTTTACAGAGTAAGAATTTAGAAAAAATAAAAACATTTCAGATGCACCAAGGACAATATAGATGCCAACAATACATGTGGCGCTGGTGCAGAGGCTGTGGTGCTGGTGGAGTCTGATTTAGTGAAAATGCCCGAACAAGTTGAAACATTGGAAGCACCAAACACGTACTACCAGCACACCATTACATTTGTATTTTACACATTTTCTCCATTCCCCAAATCACATTACAAGACAGTCATTCTTGGTCCTAAGACATCTGCACACGGAGTAAAAGCTCAAATTAAAGCACTGTACATCTTTAAAAACACATTAAAATGATAGAAAAAAAGAATGCTCAAAAGCATCGGATTTACAAATCCCAAAGATTAGATCGATGTATAAACAACCTGAGAACACAATTCATGTTTTCTTTTGTTTAACAATGTGTCCGTAGAATGGCAACAGTCTTTAGTAAATGCCCCTCCTCCCTCAGTACCGTCTCCACCTGGGGTCTTGATAGTTGCGGTTGTTTCCTCTGTCGTCGTGATGCCTCTTCATACTCCTGTTGTCATGGTGACGGCTGCGGTCGTTCTGGTGGTGGTTGTCCCGAGTGTGGCCGTGCTGCTGATGGCGCCCCGCTCCAGACTCGTCCTGGTAGCGACCTCTGCCCCCGCCGTTCTGCCGGTAGGGCGTGTGGTCATGTTGCCTTGAACCACCGCCAGGGTTTGATGGACTGCCGAACTGTTCCGGTTGCTGCATCTGCTGCATATGAGCCGACCAAATCATGTTGGACACCTGCAAAACAGAAAGAAAAGAAAGTATTTAAAAGTTGTCTGCAAAAATGATGTAAGAGTCAATAAGAGTTTTGAAGATTTACCATGACATGCTTCTGCAGATTGTCTGGACTGAAGGGATTCCGCTGCATTTGTGGAGGAGTATACGGCGGAGAGTTGAACTGAACTGGGCTCCTGTCACGTGAATGGTTAAACAAAATAAAAACCATTACAGACAACTCAGAACTAGAGCTGAAACAACTAATCGATTAATGAAATAGTTGTCAACTATTTTAGTAATCGATTAATCGTTTCTGGGATATACAGACTCAGACAGAGTAAGAATTACATCAAAATGTTGTATTTTTTGTGAAAAAACTATGTTGACTCTGAAGGCATTGGTTCTAGACATTTTTTTTTTGCAAATATTTTTGCTCTGATTGTTCCAAATCTTGGATCATAATCTAATCAGAGCAGAAAGAGGACTCTCTTGCTCTCACTTTTACAATCCCAGAGTGAATTTTAGAGGTTCTTAGCTTTCAAATGAGGAATGACATGTGGAACTTGTACAAAGAGCATCCTACAAACTTTAGCTTTAACTTTACTCCATCAAGACGTCCTCAAACGGTGTCACTTTAGCTTCATGTGCAAAAAGCTTTTAACAATTACACTTTCCATGCACCTTTTTGCGCCAACCGATTAATCGATTAA
>OMNZ01055580.1:0-11863 GCA_900303255.1 Lesueurigobius sanzi | reverse complement strand
CTTGAATTGAACAAGATCATTCATTTATTAACATATTGTAATCTGCCATAGAATTTGCTTTGTAATTTCAATATATAGACAGACTTCATTATTATTATAGACAGACTATTAATCCCCTAAACCAGTGGTTCCCAACCTTTTTTGCCTTGCGTACCCCTTGGGCCTTTCATTTATTCTACGATCACCCCCTGCCTCGATGGTTTTGTTGATTAGTTAGAAAGTGAATGACTACAACTCCCAATTATCAGTAAAAAAGACAACTAAATACACTGAAACTCTCACTCTTTACAGTTACATGTTTTTTAAGCTTTTCTTTTTCTTTCTTCTAAAAAGTCGCTCTTATCACTTCTAGTGTCGGGCCGCGTCTTTTAAAAGTGACTAACCAGCCTTTTGGTCGACGCTGCATGGCTGGCAGCTCTCCCAGCGCTGTGCGCTCCTGGTTCATATTGGGTAGCCTGTTGCTCGACGCGCCCTATCCACGGCCATCCAAGCCCTGGAGCGTGCGCTTTAACGCACATAAAGCGGCATTCCTCCCTTTTCTTATAGGTTTAGTTTTATTAATACTCCCCAATTTCTTTTAGATGTCCCAGTGGCACTGGCACGTTGCCTCTGCTGCTTTGCTTTGCCCAGTGCTTTCCTTTTCGCGCTTCACTCACACCCTGGGTTTTGTCCACCAGGCAAGCAGGAGGTTGTCTAAACATTTAAATTAACATTTGTTTTAGTTGCGAGCACAGTGCTTTTTAAACAACAAGGTTTTATAAAGAACTAACTGTAAATTAAATTTCATGTTTAAATCAAGTTTTGTATTAAAGCAAAACAAAGCTTTGTAAATTAAATGGAACAGGCCCTGCTTCAATATACTCACCTACATGCCTTCAGGCTGTAATACTGTTTTCCCAGGAAGTCTGGGGTGGCGTTTTCATAAAGCAGAAGAGGGCGCTGTCCACATAAAACCAAATATTTTGGAAGATTTATTTTGTGTTGCTCTAATGTGAGGCATTTCGAGTTCTTTTTTTTTTTTTTGCATTTAAATGTATAAAATATAAAAATCGCAAATCAAATCACATAATTTGTCTGAAAAATCGCAATTAGGTTTTTTGTCAAAATCATGCAGCCCTAGTCCCCGTACCCCTGGTTGGGAAACACTGCCCTAACCAACTATTTAAATGTGAATCGTTTTTTCATGTGATCAGTTGCTTGTCTTAACAGGGCATGTGGCCTGACACAGATTAATGGAGCAGCCACACTCTGTGATAGGGTTTGGCGATTCTCAAAGAACACAGGAGCCGCTTTAAAGCCAGTTCAGACGAGGCTTCAAAAAGGGCCCTGATAGATCTGCTTAAGTTGTCGTGCTGTCGTTTGATCCTGTCAACTGAAGTGGGTGTGCAACACGAGCCGGAGTAACAGCGTCAAACACCAAAGACATTTCAGAGCAGAAGTGACACCTAAGATGTTTTACTGTTTTTTTGTTGTTGTCTTTTTAAGGAAATGTACATTTTAATGGATGCCTGTGATCGTGTAAAAGACGTCTGCGGCAACTCACGTCTTTAAATTTGAGTGAGAATGATTACTTAAAATAGCAGTGTGTGACAAAGAGCAACTTATACACAACATGTTCTTTGCTCTACATGCATTAGAGGGTAATTTATGTAGAGTAAATTAGAGTTTACTCAACATAAACTACAGTTTACTCTAAGTTACACTTTCTTTACTCTGCATGAATTAGAGTTGCAATTACAGTCAATGCTAATGTGAACTAAAGGGGGTATCTCACCGGCTGAGACGTCACAGCGACTCCCGAGATTGATCAGTTGCGGCGACTCAGAGACTGAAAATAGTCTAGACTCGGAGACCTCTCGGAGACTTCTCGGAGACTTCTCAGAGTTCTCTCGGAGACCTCTCGGAGGCCTCTCGGAGACTTCTCAGAGGCCTCTCAGAGACTCAAGTCTCCGCCAGGTTGCGAACTAGCCTCTTAGTATTTGCCACAACTCCCTGCAGAGTCACCAGAAGACGTTTCCGAGACTCAGCTGAGACTGAGTCGCTGCCAAGTCGCGAACTAGTCTCCAGGCCGGTGAGATAGGTCCTTAACTCAATAGTGTAGCAATAGGGTGGCACGCACAGTAGCGCAGCGGTTAGCGCTCATGCTTCACAGCTAGGAGGTGAAGCACGGGGCCTTTCTGTGTGGAGTTTGCATGTTCTCCCCACCTCTCCACTAAAGCGATGGAAATTGGCCAATGGCTACAATCCGGAGTGGCGTGTTCACATGCATTGATGTGTGTTCATGAACATGAACTGTCCCAAACAGATAAATAAAAATCACAAACGTTAAACTGTGAATAATAATTCAAAATGCACTTAGGTTACTCTATTTCTGGTCATTTTAAATTATTTGTTCAGAAAAATAGTCAAATTATGTAAAGTAACTCTAGCTTGTGCTCCATTGAGGTTAATTCATCTTTAGAATATTCATTCACAGCTTCAGGGTGGGCTGTAAAGATCCAGCAAATATGTCATATTTTACACACATTTTACACGCACAAACACACACTCAAAAAAAAACATTCAATTACAACACTGTTTTTTCTTTAAGGACAAAAGCACAGCTCTCACTTCTCTGATTGGTTCACTCAGCATGTTTTGTGACAAAGATAGTCAGGACACTTTGCATTATGTTCAGAATGTCTCAAATAACAGTTGGAGCCAAAGATTATGAAATGGCTGTGAGCATATTTTAATTACTGCACTGTATAACATGCAACACTTGATATCCAGTTAATGATGTGAGTCTGCCTGGGCTGTCACAGCGAGGGTCAGAACCACAGCCATAAAGGCCTGTTTAGACGGTCAAAGATGTGAGGCACATTGCTGCTCCTCCGACAAAACCAGCAGCTTTGTTTATTTCCTCCATTGCATACAAACTGTCTTTGAAGTGTCATTGTTATTCTAGTCTGTCCCTTTGGGAAACAATAAAAACACTCCCCTAAATCCAATTTATAGGCTGTCAGCCCAACGATGTGTCAATGGCAAACTATACCGGGCTGTTCTCGCACATTAAAGCTGCTAAAGTGCATTGTGTGAACTGTCAGATTCCTATACTATAGCAGGTCACCTGTATTCCGTATGTTAGCAGTGGGAAAACAAACATGCATGTGGCGTAGGCTCACGGAGAACACATGGTGCACAGTAGGAGAAGATTGAAGCCGTGTGGAGACTCCTGTGTTTACACTAAGCTGCTGGCTCCTGCACCCCACGCTGCGCAACAAACATCTCAAAACAGACATCACAGCCTTCCATCATTACTGCTCCTTTTTGGAAGTAAATTGGGGTTTTGAGATTGTGTTCGGTCGTGGCTGTAACAGAGATGGCTTTCTGAACTTTTTCTGTGGCAAATGATCTAACTTTCAGAGTGAGCCTCAAAACAGAAGGCCTTGCTTTAGTCAAATCACAAATTGTTTCCTTCCTTTGAAGAAAACAGTTTCTGTTGCATTTATAAAACTTTTTGATTGTTACTCTTAACAGGGTGTGCACACCATTTTAATTGTGGTAGAAATAGCTTTATCATTGTAAGTTACTTACTTGTATTCTTGGCCATGCTTAATTGATGGCATGTTGCTTTGGCTTTTTAAAAAAGTATAATGAACTTTTTCCACTAATACACGGTGCCAGTAATACAGGGTGCCTCCATTGTGATATCAATAAAGTCTCACCATCTTATTAATCCTGTAAGTCATATATCTCTGTTTTACAGTAATTCAACTGAAATGATCTATGAACATTAAATCAAATCATTGTCGTTTTTGTTCAGAATTTTGTCAAAAAATGCTCTTTTTTTTACTTATAGTATTTTTTCCTTTGGACCATTATGATTATTAAACACTATATGAGGGGAATAAAATAAAACAAAAAAACAAATACTTGCACTGATTTCACTTACATATTCTCTTCTCCAATGATACAGAATGCGGAGAGGATTTTGACAGTCTCAGTCATCATGTGGGTCTGTTTGGGGTCAATGGCTCGGGCCAGCAGCAGCAGACTGCGCTCGTCTCCCAGGATCCTTTGCAGCCCATACTGCAACGAGAGCAGAGACAGAATAATAAAGCTCTAAAGGTACAATATAGTTCACCATAATTTGCTTTAAAGAAAGGGACAACAAGGCCATGGGACAAAGTGGGGAGGATGATGAATTATTTCAATTGAGGACAGGACTGCTGGGATGAATACTTATGTGTGTCTCTACCTTTTAGTCTAAGCGAAGGAAAAAAGGTGCAAATGACCACGTGCAGGGATTATCTCAGCTACTATCTCTGCTACTTTTGAAAAATGAGTTAGACTTTCCCCCCAAAAAAAAGATAATTAAAAGATCTGAGGCAGTGGGCATGAAATGGTAAAATTAGGTTCCATTTAATGTCCCATTATAATCGTCTTGTCTGTACCTGATCAAATCAGCCATGGGCTCATGGTCAGTCAAGGCACTGCTCGTTCAATGCTTTAGCTGAGTTTTGAATCAGGATGAAAAGGCGCTGTGATTGTTTAATCTTCTCAATGCAAAACTCTTTTTAAAGCAAATATTGGATTTTGAAATATTGGATTTAAAAAGGGCCCGCACAAAGCTTAGTTCTCTGCTTTCTGAGTTCTAAATGTAGCCTATACTATATGCTGTTTGTAGATTTGAATAGGAAGTTAGAATAAACAGTTTTTAGCTCATATTCTTCATCCTAGCACTGTCTTGTATGTATTTCATGTAAAATGTGTATTTGCTTAATTGAAACTAAAATAGTTACTGCAAGTAGGAGCTTAAGATGGCCATCTTCTATTCCAGGTGCCTTGTTTCCCAGAAATGGTGTATGCTAGTAACTATTACTTGTTTTCAATGCCACAAATCGGTGTGTATTCAATATTAATTTCCATGTTCAATAGAAAATTTGTAGGAACGGAGAGTTTTTCAACATCTGTATTCTGTATTAGTGGAGTGTATTCTGCCAAAACTGCAGTCTAGACCCTCATTTTTGCCGAACTAAAATAGTAAAAGTAGCTGAACAATGTCATTATTTTCCAAGAACTTTTGATTTAATGCCTTTCTTTTATCTTGTGACATTGCAATGTGGAAATGTATGATGCAGGAAATAATGTACACATAACTTTAACTGATACAAACCTTATTGTTCATGAAAGCTTTCAAGCATTGGATCAGTTTGTGCTGGTTCCGTTTATCAATGGGTTCTTGCCTGAAAAAAAGCACAATTTCCCATAGTTCAAATGTCAAAAACATTATAAGCAAGCAGAACATTTGTTTTTTTGTATATATCAAACTAACTGTTTCTTGTCCAATAGTTTCTCCAGGGCATCGAGAAGAAGACCGAGTCCCTCATGACCGAAGTTGTTCACCCAGCTGGAAAACAGACACAAGACATAATTTAGTCTCACAGCATATTGCATTTGAGTTGGAGAATAAACAATATGCTAAGTACTTGGTAATAACTTTTGCTGAAATTCTTCATTTGGACTAACACTCTGGGTTCAACGCTCACTTGGATAAATGGACTGTTTGCGGTTTTTAATCCTAACAATGAACGCGGCAAATCACAAAGCACTTGTGCCCTCCACAATGCCGAATACATTGAGCCTGCTTAAATTTAAACTATACCCATTTACAAGCAAATGAACATCCATCCATCTTAACTAGCTTTGCCGCCTGGGTCTGTGCTGCCCCCCCCTCTTCCACGCGAGCTGCTATGTTCCCGGTGCCAAAAGATTAAGCAATGCGAGAAAGATAACACTGTAATCGATAAAGGATCGGGAGAGATAATTGGCTATAAACCACAGCGTATCGCGAGACGGCAAATGATCCAGTGCGGATGAGCCCGTTTGTCTGAGCCAGGGGTGGGTGTGCTGGCGGGGGGTCACAGCCACATTATGTCATTAGCATTACTTGTTTTCCAAGCCCCCGACTGTCAATAATACAAAATGCATAGGCCAATTTGCGAACATTAAGGCCGCAGTGCGCTGATGATTTAGCTGCCTCCTTGACAATCATTTGAAATAGTAATGGGCGCGGTATTAAAGGCATTTGTATTGACTTCATCAGTCGGAAGAGACCCCCAATTAGAGATGCGTTTAGCCTGGAGCGAATGAATGGGGAAGGTGAGTTATGGCTCTCCTTACGACTTAACCAGTACACCAGCAACCTCCTTTGTAACCATTAGTCAAATTGTGTTATGCAAGACTGGGAATACATGATACATACTATGTCATTTTATCTTCAGAGTCAAATTGATGACTGCGTGATGGTGTGCAATTTTTGCCGCTTTCCAAAGGGAGTTGACTTGAGCAATCTAATCCCATTATGCACTTGTGATGCAGAGGGAAATAACACATCACGGTTGAAGGAGCAGCATTCTCCGGAAACCAAAGTCACGCACTGTTTATGCAACTAAATATTGACAATACGTCTTTAGAAAGTGGGAGGAACTAATATTTGGGAAAACAAATATTGTTCGTCATACAGCCAAACTGGAGAGGGAGAAGTTGCGCCGCCTTAACAAACTAGTTTCAACAGCCTTAGAACTTAGCTCAGGGTGAGACAATACAGAGGTAACGAGCCATAGTATGAATAGGCTGAGATGTTTTCCAACCTTTAGCACCAAGAGAGGAGGGACTTAGAGGTTAACTCCTCCTTCTGGTTTGCTCTTAAGAGACTCACGAACATGTTTAAGTCTTTATTCACTGAGGACGATCTTTAGATGGTTTGAGAGAGGAGTCAAAGAAGCCAAATTTGCTAAAAAAGAGAATCCATCCGTGAACCGCAAGGGAGCACTTAGGTTTAACTTAAAACCAAACCCATGTCATGCTAATGAAGCTGGACCATTGGCCAGGGCTGGATCATAGACAAGTGTGAACAGCCTTAGAACAAAGCCCAGGGTGAGTCAATAGGAAGATAACGAGCAGGAATTAGGTGTGAATAGGTCAGATGTTTTTCCAACCTTTAGAACCAAGAGAGGTGGGACTTAGAGGTTCACTCCTCCTACTGGTTTCTGCTTAAGAGTCTACTCATTTGCTGACAAAGCTTATTGGATAACGAGCGAAACGTCCTACACTTCAACTACAGAGTACAGATTGAAGAAGCTTTGCCTATGATAGTTTCTATTAGTGTTGAAAAATGACAATAAGCATAAATCTCATATATTAATTCCAATTTACTAGTAATTGAAATATTTTTATATCTTAGTTTCCTGCATTGAGACATTATGCAGAAGTACTGTATATTTGAATATTGTGTAATGATTAATGTATGACCATAGTGCGCAATCTTGTCACTTGCCTTCTCAAACTGAATTTGAATTAATGGGAATCAGAAGAGCCATATGGCGAAACTTTACAAATACAAGAGTGACATGCCGAAATCCCCTTCGATTAGTCTTTTCTCATAATGTGGGCATAAATCCAAGGACTTCATTAACTTGGGGGAGAACTTGTTCATCTAATATTGATGGCTATAATCCTCTAGTTAAGTGGCACCAAATTGTGTTACTTTCTGCAATCATGTATATTCCGCAGGCAAAATGAAAAATTCATGGCCAGTCTGAGGAAGGCAATTTCATGTTTTATATTTTGTGTTATTACTGCGAGCTAATGTAATTATACTGCTGTCATGCTAACAGCTGTAAAATGCATGCACAGAAATGGTAATACATAAAGCTATTGTCAGCAGCTAGGATATGTTTACAGGAAACTGCAAGGCGCAATAAAGCGTATTAAACATAATGAGCACCATGTAGTTATACTGTACATTCTGTCTAAAAAATAAGAAAACAACTTGTTCTCAGTGCCAAACTCAAACAAACATACTGACTGCATTTTTTTTAAAACCGTGCTCATTGTGTTCACAGTCTTCTGCAGGCACAAAAAATACAAAGGAATCTTTGTAAAAAAAAAAAAATCAAAGGACCTAAAACGGATAAACCAAAAGTACCCTGAAAGCGCAGCTCCTCCCCAGGCAACAGTCCTATCTGACTACAGTGAAGAGGGCACAGATTAAATGCCCAGGAGGTGATTTACAAGTTCAAGAGGAAATTAACAATCCATTCAGCTACCGAGCAATATTCTTGTCTAGTAGTAGGAGCAGAAGTAATAGAGGAAGAAAAGGTAAGTCACTAAAATAAACAAGTGGATTGATAAAACAGAGATGAATTAGTCCCCTTAGAATTACAGTATATGGTTCTATATTTATGGGTGATATGTTTTTGTGAATAATAATATCAAGCATGTACCAAAATCCATAAAAAAATCATACAGTGTACATAATGGGTCCAGAAACAAGAATATATGAATAACTAAATTTCAACGAAAATATCAGATAGAACCATATAACTCTAAGGGGACAAAATATATTCATATCTATCACATCTGGGGGCTTGAATCCCATCTCCAGCAGGTGCATACTGCGGTTGTGTTCTTGGGCAAGACCTTTCACCCACCTCCCTTGCCTCCACGTTAAAACAAATTCACAAAGTATCTTCCATACGGCAATGTTTTTTTTCCAGAGACTTACAACTGTCAACAGAGGCTCCAGAGCTTTGTATGAAAAGCCACTGGGCGTCAGGACCGGAAACCCAGCACCGCCTTTGGTCCTAATGACTTACCACAAACACACTGCCACTTTATACTTTGATCAATTTTATGGCCATAGAATTCAATGGCGGAAAATAGAACTGCACTTTTCTCGATGTCATATCTTCAATATGCCAAATGCACTCAGCATGCACTACCTTTTTGGCCTTTTATTTAAAAAGTGCAGTGGAGTGACCCTAATGAGGCAGAGAACAAAGTGCAAGATAAGTCAAATTGGAGAACCACCACAAAACTAAGTGCATCGCTAAAAATGTCTCAAATTTTATATCAGCAAATGATAAAAAAACAACAAAATGAAACAGCTAAAATCTCATTAGAGTGTAGTTTTACCACTGTATAAGATAAGTTTATTTTATTCTATTCATTTATTCATGTATTTATTGAGGGAGCAACATTTACATCCTTCACACATATGGTAACAAAGTGTAGAAAATAATGCACCATGATAAACAAATGAACTTAAATTGATATTAATGAGATAATATGGTTTTGGCTCCCAGGCCGGTGACTATGAAGAGATGGTTTTCCTGGAGGTGAACAGATGGCGTCATAAACTGAAAATAAAGATAAGTCTCGAGAACACTGATGCTTGCAAAAAAAAAAAAATCACCGCCTTTAGGGAAGAAGACTGAATCTCAAGTTGCGAGTCGGTAAGTGTGCCTCTTAAAGCTGAAGTCACAGTATTTGCATTATCTTAAACTGTGAATTAAGTGCTTGTCAGAGGTGATTGAGGGTACAAACCAGACATGACGCATAAATGTAAGCCGTTTAATATCTTTCAAGTTGGAGCACGAACCCGTTAATCATACTCCACAATGTCATTTGCCCGTCTCGCGCATTTCTCCTTGACGAGTGGCAGTCACGGATGTCACCTTAGATTGCACCAATTGTATCTAGCGCAAAGAAAATCATCCACACTTTGCTATCTGGCTGTAGCCACATCCTCAATATACTTCAGGACCCTGTCAGGTTAAGGTTTGCGGACATCTTGTGCCTTTTCCAGCTTCCTCCCTATCTGTACCTGCAGGATGTCAAATCTTGAACGCCATGGTAGTAAATCAAATGGCCATTTTTCCCATTACCGCTTCTAGTAATGGAATGAAATGGCAATTCAGCCAGTAAGGAGGCAGCAAAAAAGTAATTTGTTGCCCTGTTAGGACTGGAAGTACTAATAAGTAAGTTTATATGTTCTGACTAAAATGATTGTTGGTTCTTGTCAAAAATAGCAACACTAAGAAAATCCACGTAATCTCCAAAATCGGTTTCGTTAGGAAGTCCAACAATTTGTTATATTGACCTAATGGCTTGTCATTTTAAGTGACAACAATCAAAACCTCTATGATCGAGAAAGGCCACCACTTTTTAATACTATATTCAAAAATATTTCACCCAAGTTTCATTTTTGTTGACATATAACTTATACCAGTTTCTGTCTTGTGGATAGGCCCAGTTATTACAGTAAATTAACTATACACACTATTGATTGTTCTGATGTTGGTGAACAAAAAACTATTCATTTATTGGAGGTAGAAGAGACTGTGAGCTGGGAACAGAGCGCTGAGGAGAAAAATAAGCACAGATGGATATGGTTCCTTGGAGTGTCTGTTTAATTGACAGAGCAGACAGAAGAGATAAGGACTCCATCACATGCCAGGGAGGTCTATCCTAAAGAGTGCTTTCCTACATATTCTAATTAATGCTGTAAAATGTATGCATATGGACAAAGTGACACCTTTTTGTAGAGGAGCCCATCGCTGCGAGGAGCTGCCACGTCGCTTCAGTTAGATGTAATTTGGCACCGAAACGTGCGCACTCTTGACTGTTGTTTGTAAGCTTGTCAATGGAATATTTTCTTCAAGTCAATCACTTCCACTTTTCACTAAGGAAAGGAGTTTGTGCCATATGTGCCATCTGCATAAGTTCATTAATGGCTTAGTTGTATTGGAATCATTTTAGTGGTTTTCCTGGCTTTTTTGTGTGGTTTAGAAAATGCCAAAGAGAGAGGTCCAATACAGTGTTTCTCAAACTGGAGTATGTGTACCAGTACCATTGGTACTTGTGTTTAATTGAGTGTAATTGTGTTTCTTTAGATAGTACCACATTATAAGTCGCACTTTTTCTGCGACTTATACCCAGGTGCGACTTATATATGAATTAATATGCTATGCTAACATACCAGACACCTATTCGGTTTGTTTTCAGTAAATTTCCCCCAAAAAATGTGACTAGCTAGATCCCTATCTATTTCCATTGTAGCTGTTGTCATAGTAACCACAAACAAATGTCTAACTGTTGTGGTAAATATCAGATAAAACCTTATTTTACAGTCTCAAATGTCATTCCTCTTGTTCTTGCACCTTAAGCCACAACAGGACCACATTTTTTTTTTACACTTATAATCACTAGTTTAAGTTTAATCTTATTTCTCTTGCTCACTTTCTGCCTCCAGCTGATGATGTAAGCAGCGAAAGGGTCTATTAGTCCATTGCGGCTTATACATGTTTTTTTCTTCTTCATTATGCATTTTTTGGCTGGTGCGACTTATACTCCGGAGCGACCTATAGTCCGGAAAATACAGTACTTAAGGTCATCTGTCATGTTAGACCAGGGGTGGTGAACACCCTGGTCGCATGCGGCTCTAGGCCAATGAGAGTACGGCCTGATGGATCCATTTGATACACTGCGACTCAGATATTTCCATGGTTGAAAAATCATTAATATCTCTCCAAATCCCAATCGTTGTCCCGCAGACGCTGTTTCACCTCCCTCTAAGATACTTGAGAGAGAGTCTTCATCTCTCTCCTGTCTCTCTCCCCTCGCTCTCTCTCTCTCTCCGTCCCCCCATTTCGTTGAAGAAGGAGCTCATGCAAAGCCAAAGCCAGACGCAGGATAAACAACCATAACATGCAGAGGGCCATATGAACAGTTTCTGCACTTCTCAAGTTTCTGATTACTCTTTTTTCCATGGAGATTGGCCCAATATTGACAGAAATACATTCAAATTAAGATATAAAAAATGACGAGCTTCAACAAAGCATGTGATGCGACACGCGAAATTGCCGCACGAAAATACGCAAAGTCAGTGCCTTTTCTTCCACAGTTGTTGTAAATATTGTGAATCCAACATAAAACAGAAGCTCGGACGTCCTCACCAGACTTATGATTAAAGTTTGTGAACTCTGTTTCTCTGCACAGTCCCGTCAGCCAGCAGGCACAGAACAGCGCTGCAGCC
>OMNZ01055562.1:0-13425 GCA_900303255.1 Lesueurigobius sanzi | reverse complement strand
GCTTGATTTTAGTTTTGTTGTAGAACCATAAAACAGAACAATAATGATCATTTATTCTATAAAATACTGTTTCTTTTAGTGTTTTTATCATTTATTTGAGCTGAAACACCTCAGCCCTTTCTTTACTGCAGTCTCAGATCCACCAGGAAGACAAATTTGCTTTCTAACGATAAATATTTTTTCGGTACCAGTTTTCGGTACCAATTTATTTTTCGATACCGGTAGAACCTTCATTATTTTTTCGATACCGTACTGGTATGTTTAACGGTACCCAGCCCTACTCTTTCACGATGTTCATGTTTCAGCTGATCATTCTTTGGGCAGATAGTGTTGCTGAAGCTAAAACTGACAAACTGCATCAGCCCCAGTTCTAGTTGCTTTATTTGTGGCTTTACAAAGTGGTGAGGCTGTCTTTGTGCGCCATCGGCCCCTCTGACCACCACCAACCACTCTCTCACTCTCGCTCATTCTCACCTATTGTACATGTTTTTGGTGGTAGGAGAAACCGGAGCACCTAGAGAAAACAAATGTAGTACATGCAAACTCCACCCTGAATCGAATCGGTCCAGGAATTTGAACCCGGGACCTTGTTACTGTGAAGCACAAGCGCTAACCACTGCGCCGCTGTGCCGCTGCAAAGGAGATTTTGGATATTATTAGTGGAACAATTGTTGAAAAAAATCCAAATTTCGCCGTTTTTGTGCTGAAATTACTAGTCGAAATAGTCGAAAATACAAACATTGAATTCCACCACTTATTAGTTCAGTTTAAATAGTTGCTTGGGTGATGTTAATTTATTTACTTTATTTACTTATTAATAATGTTTTAAAGTAAGGGTATACTTGCTTACTTAATAGCCACCCTGCCTGTTTAGACATTCTGATACCTGGAGCCGAGATTTGAATAGCAAAGTAAACTTCCTTCCCTTCCCAGCAGAGAGAGAGAGAGAGAGAGAGACAGAGAGAGAGAGAGAGAGAGAGAGAGAGAGAGAGAGAGAGAGAGAGAGAGCGCATTGGGGTCAGTAGCCCCCCCTCCCTCTCCGCCTCTCTCTCCAGCTGCTTGTGCAACAGCAGTGAGTGTGTGCGCTATGAGAGGAATCCAGTATTGAATGCTTTGTACTGCTGTCTTTTTCCCAGGGTGTTTGAATACTTGGAATAACAACCCAAAAACGTGAGAAAAAAAACGTCCTAACTGTCTCCCAAGAATCCTTCCTCAACCTCTCAATGTGTTACCCATTTCACATTTGATTGGTGTTTTCCGAAGCAGGAAATTTGGACCTCTGTGGTATCATTTGCTATTTGCTCAATTCCAATTGATCCAAACCGACTCCTTTTGGTCCATCCATGCCCCGTTTCCCCCCGTTTTGGGCTGTATATTTTACATGCGCGTAAAACGTTCACTTGTGTCCTTTTCTCATCATATCTATGTATATGAACTAATTTTGGATCAGTATAGGCCTAGATTCATGGTTTGTGGATGCATTCTTTGATTGACCCGTGCGTAAAGGCGCGCACTATAGTTTGGAGTGATTTGCTTTGTGCAGAACGAGGCCCCTCCGGTCCGTGAGTGCGCGTGGGAGTATCGCCTATATAGTGCCCCCTCTTCTTTCCCCAGCTGCCTGACCGCCTGCCTGCCCCCTCTTCAACCCCTTCACACTCTACTATATAGGCTAGCGCTGCCACAATCAATGCTCCACTTATGGCTTCCAGATGATTCGATAAGGCCGTGCTCTGGCAGCTTATGAATTGGTACACGACTTTTGCGCGATCGATGCATCTGTGCCAACTGGTGGCTGTTGTGTTGTGCTAACTGCACTTCCCATACAAAATAACACAAATCCCATAAGTCGAGTCAACAAGTGCAATTTACAGCTTAGTGCGTTGACTGGAAGTGTGTGTGTGTGTGTGTGTGTGTGTGTGTGTGTGTGTGTGTGTGTGTGTGTGTGTGTGTGTGTGTGTGTGTGTGTGTGTGTGTGTGTGTGTGTGTGTGTGTGCGTAAAAAATCGTTTGTAAAACTTGCAACTAATCAGTGAGACGCGTAAAAATGTTAATATCCGGAAAACTATGAGCGCTTTGTCCATAAAGAGGTTAATAGAGTGGTCTGCTTTGTAGCTCCTTCGAACGCAGCTTCTCTGGAGGAGGGCAGTGTTTAAACAAGTCGTAAAAATGAATTATGGCCCAAACGCGCACTCGCACTTCGTTATTTTTTTATTTTTTTTTCCAAAAGGGCTACAAAATCGGGGGGTAGTCCCGTATGAAAATGTAAGTGGGGTTTTATTTGTGCGCATTACGACACAATTGGTCTCCTTAATGTCCGTCTCGTTCACGCCACGCGGTGATTTATGAGCTCCCGAAGGCACACACACACACACACACACACACACACTCACCCACACACAAGGCTCACTTTTATATTCGACGCGCGCACCACGTCCGGAGCCCACACACTCGGTATAGCTACTATAGCTTTTTTTTTTTTTTTTTTACATACAGTGCAGTATGTACGGCGTTGATGTGAAAATTATTGGTCTGTTTAAATTTTGACATCAAGAAAGCACCTTGTGAAAATAATTACGCGCGTCAAAAAACCAACGTGGTACAATTTAAAATGTAAAATTAACAAAGGCATACAAGTGTTTTATATTTAAAATTAACCACATCTTAAATCTAAAACCCAATAACACGCCCAACTCAAATTAATTATACTCAAAACCAACCTATTGTTAAATCTGCACAATTATAGTATTTCATTATTTCATGTTTTTGCATTTCCGTGCGTAATAAATGTGTGAAAAAATAAGAAAGACACAGTTTGTATCAAGTTAAATGTATTCTAACAAAAATATCCAAGAAGCTATACAAAAATAAAAAGTAGCAGGTTTCCATAGGTCTATGAATATTGCGTCATAAATCCACACACACGCGTCATTCCATTGCAAGAGCTGTTGTGGTAATTACAACTTACTTCAGTGATTTCAAAAATCGAGCCTTACCTTGTCAAATATCAACAAAATCAATGTGCCCAATTTACAAACAATTATATAAAGTTAGAGAGTCCAGCGCGCTATTTGGGGTTAATAGTTTAAATGCTGCAGATCGATTGTGGTTAGAGACTCCGTGAAAAAGTAGAAAGTGTCTGTGGACAGGTCCCCGGGGCTGTCCAGGGACTCGGACAGGCTCGGCGACGCAGCATCAGACAGTTGCAGGCAGGAATCAGCGGAGAAGGGCTGGAAATCGTGTATAGAGACATCCAGGGCCGGGGGACTGCACTCACCATTGTCCAGGCCAGATGCCGTAGAGCCAGGCCCCATTGTTGACAGGCATCCCGCTGCAGAAGTGGGGAAATGTTTGAGATTTTTGTCATTGTTGCTCATCGGCGCAGCTGTAAACGCCATTTCACTGTTATTGTTATTATTGTGCATTTGAAAAGTCTCGTAAAGGGATCCCTCCTCGTCGTCTTCGCTCTGCAGCGCGTCCTCTCCCGCCCCGCGGCCCTTCCCCTCCCCGGTGCCGCTGTGGTGGTGGCCGTCCTTGCTCGTCTGGGTTTGCCGCTTGTGCTTCATGCGTCTGTTCTGGAACCACACTTTGACCTGGCGCTCGGTCAGGTCCAGCAGCGCCGCTATCTCCACGCGTCGCGGCCGGCACAGGTACTTGTTGAAGTGGAACTCCTTCTCCAGCTCCAGCAGTTGCGTGTTCGTGTACGCGGTTCTCAGTCTGCGCGAGCCGCCGCTTGAGCCCCCTCCTCCTGCTGCGCCTCCACCAGCACCGCATCCACCGGCCACAGCCCCTCCAGCTCCGCCGCCGCTGCTCCCCAGAGCCGCTCCCAAGCCGCTCTCTGCGATCTCGGGCGAGCCTGGACACACAAGAAGCGTGGTTAGATAAACAAGAGGAGCGCAGTGAGCCCTCTCAACACTCGGGCAAAATGGCCGCTGTCCCTGACGCACAGCACAGCCTTGCTTTCCATCTTGCTACCTAAAATGCTTATGCATAGATGTACTCAAATGCACCCAAAAGCACAAATGAAGCTAAAATTATATGACGACAATCTCCTTTTACATCTAGCAAAATTGAAATACATGTATTTTTTTTAACAAATAAAACAAGACGAATACGATATGGGCTAAACAACTGAACACAATCCCAAAGCCAAGAGCTATTTCTGAATTAAAATGATCTTAAATTCTGTCTTAAAATCCGTAGCTCCCCACAGTAGCTGAGAGTAGGTAAGCTGGCCTCTTGTGTGGGACACTAAAATGAATGCTCAGGCTAGCTTCCTCGGCAACCATCACTCTTCATTACTGTCACGCATCAAAAGTCTTCCACGGCGCGCTTTGGGGGGAATAAATCACCACATAGCACAGCCACACTTAAGTTTGCCTTTATGTATTTACTCGGTGATTGTGCCATACGGAAATGTACGGGTTATCAGGAGCTTTGATGCAAAACCGTGTTTCCAAATAGTATATTCATTTGACTGAGCATGATTATAATGCAAAAATGTGCGGGTAAACGTGGCACAAAATTCAAATCAGTAAATTCCAGGGATTACACAAATGCAAGTTTACATTCACTGCAATTACGCACAAGTCAGATGCGCATTAAAACAGTTTTTTGTGAAAATGAATAAATAAATAATGCGTTAACTAACTTTGCTGTCCTCTATACTCCACTCCCCAGGCCTGCAGTTGTGAAGGGACTAACCTTTCGGAGAGAAGCACACGGCCCCGTTGGAGATGCCACTCGCGCTGGACGGGTGGCTCCTCTTGGACGCCTTCTTCTCGCGCATCCAGGGGTACTCCGGAGGCAGCGAGGCAGTGGGCAGCGGGCTGCACCCATCGGGGCTGTGCCTGGGCCGGCCATGGCGCGGATGGCTGCCCGGGTTCAAGCTGGGGATGGTCTGCTCGAAGGGAGGAGGCAGAAGTGTCGGCCGTGAAAGCGTCGAGCCCTTGATTGATGAAGTTTGGAATGGATCAGCGACAGGGGGGAAAGATGTCAGGCACTCAGCAAGCGACGGCTGACTATTGATAAAACCGCTCTCTCGCTCGAATTCGTAATTCATCTCCACTCGCTCAGAGCCCAGGAAAGTTTGCCACGCGTTATTTTACAAACTCTCCCAAATCCGAATCCACGGAGAGGCGAAAAACATGCAAACATAACTCCCCACGCGATGAGGTTTTTTTTTTATTTTTTCTTCACTGCATGTGTGGGGAGACCAGGCTCCTATTAAACTATTGACTTCATGAAGGTTGAAATTGAGTCCCTGTCACATGATTACCCCTGCCCAATGACAATTTGGGGTTTTATCAAAAGGACTGTCTGTCTGATTGATCCGAGAAGACGCAGGAAAGAAAGAAAAAAAAGTCTAGCTGCTGCTGCTAAAGTGGACACGTCTCATTTATTTACATGTCCCCGTGTGTCCTCCTCACGTCCACTCTACTACTACTCTCCACTCAAATATTTAAGAATGGCTGTCGATTCCAGGGAAGTGCTAGCTGGCTGGCTGGCTGGCTGGCTGGAGGGTGCATGCGCGCGGATTCGTCCTCCTTTCTCGTATTGTTTGTCAGTCGTGAACGCCCACCACCACCACCACTACCTCCACCACCACCACACACATTTCACACCACAGAGGCGAAGGAAAACGCAATGTGATGTTGGAGACTGTGGACAGCTCCCTTTGCTAAAGCGTAGATCCCCATAAACGTCAGCCTGGCTATAAAACGTGGGATAGTGACATATTCGTGGCAATAAAAACAACTCTCTATAACGTTAATATTGACTGATATGACACTTTTGAGCCCATAAAGGCGCGTTAACATTCTGGCTGGAGGGGCAAAGACTGTTCATTGTCCATATCAACGCTGTATATTCGTCTAAATTGATATTTAAAGACATATTGCTGGAGTGTCTTTTCGTTTATGCTGGAAATGACGCATGGTGGGCCTATCTACTTTGTCATAAACCAACAGGCATTATTCACAAGACAACGACCCTCTTTACATGAAAAAAGAGAATCAAAGTTGCCAATTGTATCTTATTCTCACATAGGCTTTGGTAAATCGTAAATTTTGTTTGTTTTTTTATGCATTTGACACAAAACTTCCTGATTCCATTTCCGCAAAATGCACTGCCCATCAATGTACACATTACATTCATGACAGCTCACATAATAATAGTTTTATGGTTTGTTTTATGCGTAAAAGCCATTAAAGCCATGCGTTTTAGTGCTGTTAGTCTATGGAGGATGGCACCCCCCTGATCCGAAATGATGTATGCACCTCTAACAAATAGATTACGCCATGTTTGCGTTTAGCTACATTATATAATTGACCTGAATATCAAATTAAGGCCCAATATAAGATATCACGTGGAAAGATGTTATTGAATTGACCCAAAGCGCCGTAATATGCGTGCCATAGTTACGCAGTGCTACAATAACATTACAATTCCCATGACCTTTCTATTGTTCCGTGTGATTGTTATCATTTTTATATATGTTTTTAGATTGTGCTCCTATACACAATTTTACAACATAAAAGTATGGGTCCAATGCTTGCCTCGCCACTAATGAATGCTTTGTTAACGCACGGGGCTATTGTTATAAATGGCCACCTCATACACGTCAAAAATTACATTTCAAGGCCAGCTCCATCGAAACGAGCCATTTTTGGAACGATTCGCCATACGAAATATTAGAAAGGGTTACAGGCCTTTGTGGACGTCCATACCATGTATAGAATGCGTAATAAAATACCCAAGTTCGTTTGATTATCGTTACATAGAAGCTTAACCCATATTACGCAAACGTTGGTCGTTTTCCAATGCATTCCTATGTGTTTATGGTAATGCTCCTCAATGGCTTCTCCCACAGCCATGTTTACTTTTGCTTTCCAGAATGCTCCCTTCGCGAAAATCCACGTCTGACAAGAGCAAAAAGCATGTTACATTTCCACCTCACGTCCCCAAAAAGGAAATTTATGACTGGCTGAATAAAACAGAAAGAAAACAGAGAGGAAAAACGCCTTCGTCTGCTCTCATTTTTTTGCTTATATACCAAACAAAGAGTCCTGGAAGCCTGTGCGCGATCAATCTTACTCGCCAAAAGGTCTGACAGCTCGGGTGCCCTCACAGCACATTTAAAGCTTCTAGCTCTCCCCCGGATCAAATGCAGCCAGGAAGCGGCGAGAAACACTGGCCACTCCAGATTACGAGCCTCATTTTTTGCGCGCAGAAGTCGCTGGAAGGGATGTTTTTTAGCAGACAAAAATGAATCATGCTTCCCCCCTTACGCTGGTCTGCGAGAGGCGGTGTGACGGCCCAGCGGTGAGTACTGTATAGGCTTTACGCGCTGTAAACGTGGCCTTCATCAGCTGTGGGTGTTTTTCTCATGCGTAAAGTTCGTTTTTGTGAAGATTTTGAACGAAAGATGGATGACTTGTTTCCATTTTTTCTCTCCAGCGGTTTTTTTTTCTCACTCTTTTGTGTTTGTGGGGAAAACGAGTGGGTGGCTGCTTTCTAAAGGATTCGTTCCTGGTTTGATTTAAAAGCGAATTCTAAGAGGATCCGAAAATTACAAAATCTTGCAAAGTGTTATTTATGTGGTACCTGCGCGTAAAACATATGGTTGGAATCAGGGGCTGGCTGCGTAAGTGTGTGTTGGATGCAGGACACACCATGGTTCAATTGTTCGAGGGTTCCCCTGCTAGCCATATGTCAGGAACATAATGTCCATGCCCCGCTGTATCAATCATAATATGCTACAACTGACTGCGGAAATATAGCACGAGCAAAACCTAAACATCTTTTGACAATTTAGAATTATTTCGGAATATAAAGATTTTGACATTTGGATCCTCTAAGGCCTTATACCTGCTTTTTGTTGTTGCAATAAAATAAAATGTGTTTTTCTTTTCTTTGTATATTGTAAACGCAGACATTTGTTTAAAAAAACAACAACTTTGTGTTCTGTGGATTCAATTATAATATGGCACGCACTATCTAGCAGCTATAGCTGTTGTTGTGGACAGTATTGCTCCTTCATACCTGGGAAGAATTGGAATGCGTTAGGAAAGTGGAGTTTGGACCACAACTAACAATTTAAACTTAATATGCTCCAAATTCAAAATCAGGTGCAGGGCCTTTAAAAGCTTTTAAACAGAGGCAGCTTTCAAAATGATAAGAAAATAAAAACGTGGAGTAGGCTATGCAAAGTAATTGGTCGTGCGTAATGTGTGCGTAAATCATGGATCAGTTTTTAAACCTTTAAAATAAAAGTCAACTGAGCTCGGTTCTTTTATCCGGGGCACTTCAGGCTTGACATCTCCTCCTCCAAATATGAAAAATTATGAGACAAATGAACTCGCTTTGAGGCCGTATCCTCCACATCCTTGTGACTGACGGAGCACATGAGCGAATTATTTCTCAAACGATTTCTCATTTGGTGCTTGTTGTCTTGCTGCTCCTTCTCTTGCAGGAATCTCCACTCAGGGCTCCACACGGTGACATTTTTATTATTATGGATGTGCCCACGCACGCGACACAGGGCGAGGGGAAGGCCACCCGTGTGGGATTTTCTTTCTCTTTTCCCCCAGCGCAGTAGCTTTTATCTAATGTCGACGTTATTTTTGGTAATATCGTTCAATTGTTATTTCTTTTTGGGAAATGATGTTTATGTCTCTGTGATTAGATTGTGAAACATATAGTTACTTACAATGCTTGTAAAAATAAAATAAAAATACCTCACATAAGCTTGGGTCTTTGATGCGTAAAATGAATTAAATATGTGCTAGAGAGAATTGTATTAACTGTTGACTTTTATTTCTTCAAATTGGAGCAGCATGGAATGTAATACATCAAAAATAAAACGGACAAATGAACGATGTTTCTTCAATAAAAGAAAATTCTAAAAACGCTAGACTGTGTGTCCTTCTTTTCCACCATTATGTCATGGCTGATTGATATTACGTTGCAAAGTAACAAGTAAAACACCTCCTCAGAGAAGCGCAGTGGTGCTGGACGTGTCGAGATAATGCGGTCAAAAATAACATCAAGATCAAGAAAAATAAATAATATTTGAACATCCAAAGCAAGGGAAGAGTGTCTGCGTTAATGGGAACCCTCATAATACCATCTCTAGTGCAACAAAATGCAACAAAAACACAATTTCAATGGCGGATAAATAAAATAGGACATTCTTCACATTAAAATGAAAAACATAAGTTCATAATACCCTGTTTGTTGACGATTGAAAGGAAAAGAAATTAAATATACCCCCCTTTCCCTAGACCTACACTAAACCTACCCACCCATAGCCACTACCTATACCGCTCTACAGCCCATAGCTCTTTGACAATGGCAACAAGAAATAGAGACCCAATTCAAGCAAGTAGTGATTATTTTTCCTAGCGCTACTTCACATGTCAAACTATGGCAACATAAACAAAAGGTGGAAAGCACAGCAGAGGAACAGGGAGGACTGAGTGAGGAGGCGTATGGAAACAAAGCGGCGGTGATGCGTCTGGAGGTGGCGGATAGAGACAATGGGGCGGAGTGATCTGAGGCAGGGGGGGAGCGGAGTGAGCAGGCTGCGCCATGTTCGCTACAGATGTGTCAGCTTGGGCGCTTCCTGGATTCTTCCCTGAGAGTAGTGCGGCGCTAGGTCTGTGTAGGTGGGCGTGGGCTCGCACACCCCGTGGTGCTGGCCGCTGCCCATGCTGATTGCTCCGTTATAGTCCATGTTCGGCGGGTGAGGCAGGTGACTCAGGCCGAACACTGATGTCCCAGAGTTGGGCATCGAGTCCATGTATCCTCCGTACACGGGGCTGCCCTGCATCTGCGCCCCGTAGGTACCGTTGCCTTGGAGAGAGTCATACTCGGGCGTGGCGGAGTCGGTGCCCGCATAGCGCTTTTGGGGCTGAGGGGGGGTGCAGTTGTTCATGGGAGGGGGGTATGACGTGGCCATGGCGTATGCGTTTGGGTGAGGTTTATTGTAGGACGGTGGTGATTGGGATTCATAAGGAACACTGTTTACTAAAGAATGCATAGAGCTGAGGTACCCACCGCCCCCTCCTCCATTCCCCGCGCTGGGGGCCACTGGGCTCCGCGGGGACTGTGCCCCTGGAGAGGGCATCATGCCCACACCCTTCTGGTCCTTTTTGTACTTCATCCTCCGGTTCTGGAACCAGATTTTGATCTGTCTCTCGGTCAGATTCAGCAGGTTGGCCATCTCCACACGTCGCGGCCGGCACAGGTAGCGGTTAAAGTGGAACTCTTTCTCCAGCTCCACCAGCTGCGCGCTTGTGTACGCAGTCCGAGCCCGTTTGGAGGCAGCTGACCCCCCGGGAGGGCTCTTGTCTCCGGGACAGCTCTCCACTGCAACGACAGCAGAATGAGAGTCAGTGTTACAGAAAGCAGAAAGAGCCTATAGCACAGGTTCTCCAACCGCATCACTGATACATGAGCTTCTTCATTTATTTTTATTAATGACTATTTATTTAATTTAGTAACTTGGTGGTACTTGGAAGTTCAAATATTGTATGACGTGGTAATTGCTGTGAACAGTTTGAGAACCACTGACCTATATTGTGTATTAGCCTAGAGCACAATGTAGCCTAAACATCATAGATCTACTGATTTGGAACAATCTGTATTATCTGTCTGTGTTATGCTACTGTTACATGTAGTGGATTTTTGCATGTGTAACTTTCAGCTGATCAAAGGAAAGGCACAATCTTAAAGCTGAACTCTCCACGGTGATGCCAGAGCTCTGATGAGAGGATGGGCATGGGCCAGTCTTGATTACAATCGTTTGGAGGAAATCCTGCATATTGTGCTTTTAAAATTCCTCACCACACGCCGGAACTTCCTTCATATAATGCCCCTGAAAATGCCTTTTTAAAACGAGGAGCGGTCAGTTTCGGGGACAATGGCGATGTGAGACTCTTGAACTGCTGCCACACCCCGATCTCACATGATCCATAACATAAAGGCTTGTTTTGAAAAGTTACCGTCTTTCATTCACCAGTTGAGGACTGTATTTTGAAATTGTGTTAAAAAGTCTGAAACTGCCCGGAGCTCTTTCCTGTCATCGGAGCGAGTCTTGTATTTTGACATCTCAACTCCAGCCAAGCCTTTCTGTCATTACCAGGTAACCCACACTCTTGTGCAGCAAATTTAAGCCTGTCACTCAAACGGAAATGTCAAAATAAGAAGAAAACATACAGTAAATGTTGAACACAAACGCTGGATGAATGTGGTCAGTCCCTCCACATCACAGGGGCAGCACTAGACAATGGCTAATCAATGTATGCAATGGACCTATCTCCTTTGTGCAGATCGATAGCTAACCTTAGCCATGGAGCATAAACACAGTGACCCTGTCCAGAACTGCAGAGCCAGCGTTTTACTTTCAATGCTCCCAGGACCGCTTTTCAGGTGTGAGTCGATGAGGGGCATACGCAGGCCCCCAAACACACAAGGGGGCCCCCAAGGTAAAAATAAAATAAAAAAGTGAGCATTTACTTCACCAAATAAAGCACGTTTAACAGGATGGACCATCCATTTCACTCATTGGATCCTTTCACTGTTTTGAAGTCTGACCTTGGAGAAGCCTCCTGTTTAGGGCTGGGTATCGATACTAGTACTTTAACGATGATTATTACTTTAATGATGCTTATTCCGATACTATATCTGTTTACATTTTCTTAAAAGCCTTTTAACACATATTGCTGGTTTCTTCCAAAGCTATCGGCTCCAACAAGCCTTTGTCAAGAAGTCATTTAAATATTAGCCCAGTACAATAAAGGCTTTGTTAGAAAATGTTAATAGAGAATTAAAATGTGGGAGGAGTGCCTTGGTCTCTCGTTTTCTCTTGATATTTTTCTTTTTTTCTACCCCTACTCAGTGCTCATGTGCACTTCAGCTTATCAAGACTACTGTGACCTAAATAAACCTAGACATTTGAATTAAAGATACAGAACAATATGCAGCATGGCTTAGTTTTAAACAATTATTTGCATAACAATATTTCAACTCATCCATCCAGCTGACAATGGTCATGTGACCCACTTTTGGGTCCCGACGTTTCACTGCTGTAATGTTTTATTGAATTGTCAGTATATTTGAGTAGCTCCTATATGTCCAGGGCCGCTCCAAATTGTATTGTGGTTAATCTGTGTAACTTCTTAAAGGGAAGAGTCTATTTGAGACCATGTAAACTAAGGACATGCCCACACACACACAGGTAACAATAGGCTACATTCATTTAGCTAAAAACAAAACAGAACTGTAATAACTTTACTATACACTTTAGTGTTGTACAGTTTTCACAATAATTATTTTACATTTTATTTGCAATAATGATGCAATAAGATTGAATTATCAGTTTTGTAATAATGATGTAGGCCAGCCTGGGAATTCCCATGCTGCTTTGCAGCTCAAATCATTTCAAACTGCTCAGCAGCCTGGAGACCAAGGTCAAAATCTTCACAGGGATTTGGGGACCAATCACAGAACGGGGAGGGACAGACTGGATTAGCTGAGGCTCATACGTCGTCAGGTACAATTGATATGATTGGCTCTGGGCCACTGCAGATATATGATAGACATTTGTAGCGGCCAATAAACAGCTATGGACGATCGTAAACCACACCCCTCCCACCAGAAATGAATGACTTCATATCACTTGTCATATTTTGCCAGGCTAGATATCCACTCCAAATCTCACAAGATTTGGAAATTTGCTTGGAGAAAGATTCATCCTGATATTGTCATCTTGGAATATGGCCATATCATCCAGGAAGTACAAAATAAACATTCTCTCAGTGTCTGCAGGTGGTCAGCTGACCTCATTCTTTCACCACATACTAAAGCTGACCAACAACAGCAGCCCCAGATTCAGGTGGACAATTGTCCTATCACTATCTAAACTAAGAAAGCACCGCATTTCTATGTCCTTTATGTTTTAGAACAGGGATCTCCAACCAGTACAAGTAGCTACCTTTACAAGTAGCTCGCCAGCCCTTTACAAGTAGCTCGCCAGCCCTTTACAAGTAGCTCGCCAGCCCTTTACAAGTAGCTACCTTTACAAGTAGCTCGCCAGCCCTTTACAAGTAGCTCGCCAGCCCTTTACAAGTAGCTACCTTTACAAGTAGCTCGCCAGCCCTTTACAAGTAGCTCACCAGCCCTTTACAAGTAGCTCGCCAGCCCTTTACAAGTAGCTCACCAGCCCTTTACAAGTAGCTCGCCAGCCCTTTACAAGTAGCTACCTTTACAAGTAGCTCGCCAGCCCTTTACAAGTAGCTCGCCAGCCCTTTACAAGTAGCTCGCCAGCCCTTTACAAGTAGCTCGCTAGCCCTTTACAAGTAGCTCGCCAGCCCTTTACAAGTAGCTCGCCAAAGGCTTTGTACATTTCTACATACGTTTGATGAGG
>OMNZ01055558.1:0-18060 GCA_900303255.1 Lesueurigobius sanzi | reverse complement strand
CCAATTTTGAGTTCCAATAATTAGTGCTAAAGGTATTAAAATCAATAAAATGCAAGGGTGCCTAAATTTATGCACATGCCTATTTTTGTTTAAATAATTCTTGCACACTTTCTGTAAATCATATAAACTTCTCAAATATCACTGTGTTTGTCTCCTATATGATATATTTAACTGGAATTTTTTATCCAAACAACCAATGATTTATAAAGGAAAATCATGAAAATTTACAGGGGTGCCCAAACTTTTTCATACCCACTGTATGTTTAAAAGAAAGATTAAAAGAAACGTAGCATGCAAAATCTACTTTTTTGAGCTTTAAACCATGTGATGACATTGTTCCCTCGTCAAAAACGGACCTAGAGCAAGGTCACTTGTGGTGCCAGAATAAATCGTGAGCTAACTGCAGCTTGTGCAGATCTTTGTACTTCTTCTAAGCTACATTTGTAGCCACAACTTCCCCTGGGGCAGACTGACAGAAGTGGGAGAAACCAGGACTATACTATGATAAAACCAGGACTCAACAAAGCGTTATCCAGGACTAAATCAAGACTAACTAAATATGGTCTAATCTAAGAAAAAAACAGGACTGATCCATATCTAAATCAGATTTTTTCCAGGATTAAACCAACCCTAACCCAGTCTAGTGTAAACTAGGTCAGAACATGTCTAAACTCTGTCTAAACTACGGTCAAAACAAGGACCAAATCAGGTCTAATCCTGGATTAAAGTAGGTCCAAACCAGTGCTAAAATGGGACTTAAGGGAGGCCTAAACCAGGGCTCAGCTATGACTAAACCAGGACGAAACAAATCCAGGGCTAAATCAGGACTAATAATAATAACTAAAATTTATATGATGCAATTTAAGAATAAACCAGGACTGATCCAGGTCTTTGGCCCTCCATGTCGTGCACACTTCAATATGTGACCCTCCATGGAAAAGCTTTGGACAGCCCTGAAGTAAAACATTGTTCGATTTTCTTTTAGTACATTTCTTTCAGACGCTGTTTCTCTCCCATATTGTTGTATTGGCACCTGCTCAGACTGAAACAGAATTCTATAACGTGAACGCAGCCTATTGGTATTTAACAGTGGTTCACTTCAAAGCACAAGGACCAAAGAAAGACTGCATGTGCAACAGTGAAATTGCATACATGTGCCGAACGCAGCCTTCAAAGTCCTATTGTAGTGGACGGAAACACAATTGTAGCCTTAAACACATTCCCTTGCTTTACACCGCAGCCGAGTTATTGTTATTCAAAGTCGTGCCTTCAAGTGGGAGATCATCGCAGGTCTTTCCAGTCTCCACTTGTTGTGACGCTTTCACCAGCACAATCTTATCTGATTTTCCGTCTTACCCTTCTCCTTTTTTTTGTTCTAACCCGCTCATTATTTTTCTCACCGGGTTTTTGCAGAGAACGACGAGACAGGAGTGATGGATAGTTTGCTGGAAGCCCTACAGTCCGGAGCCGCATTCAGAGACCGCAGGAAGCGAGCACCGCGACCCAGAGGTGAGGCTCGTGTCTTCTACCGACTTTCAGACAACGCTCCAAAGGTTATACGCACACAATCCATTTTAGTGCTGTTTTGGCGTGAAACAAGCGCGAGGTCTCCATACAAAGCAGCAAATGCATGATTTCTGGTCTATAGGCAAGTGTCCCATGTTGCTTGAGTGATAAACAGTTCATTATCACTGACAGTTCTAGCATAAAGAAATTCTCACTTGTTATTTTTGGGGCGGCATGACTATGTTGCGCTTGTTATGAGAAGGGGTAATATGAAGCGTGATGATTTTACTAGTGACCACAAAATTCACATCCAGCCACTATTTATATGAAATGCTCCAACAATGTGAAAGTGGTGAACTATAGACTGACTTGTCTGGTCTGATCTGTCTAATGCGTTGATGTACAGTTGTGCTCAAAAGTTGACATACCCTTTTAATCTTTTGGCCATTTTTCATAGAATATGAATGATAACACAGAAAATGTTTGCTTCCACTCATGGTTAGTGGTTGTGCGAAGCCATTTATTGTGGAGAACTGAGTTTACTCTTTTGGAATCATGAATGAAACAGAAACTACTCAAATGTAGAGCTGCAACTTACGATAATCAGTCCAGACCAATATCACAACAGGAGTAATCTCAGAGTTCGGTACAAACACAAAACAAGTCAATATCAAACATTAAACAATGAAATGTCAGCCTGGGGTTTCCCACATCCTTAGACACTCCCCAAAACCATGTGGGACAAAACAGAGAAACCTCAAGGAGAACCACATTGGGGCAGGGATCCGCTCCTATGGACGGATGGGGCAGATGGTGCCCAGGCCAACGAGTACAAGACTGGCAAGTTTCTGAAAGAGTCTGTAGGAGCTACTCAAGTGGAGATGTTGTTGCCACAATGTGAGAAAATGGTCATTCAATTATTTTGGTAATCGATTAATCGTTTGGCTGAGAAAAGCGTGTGAAAATGTTATAGAGAGAATAAAATTATAACAAAAATATAGAGAATAGTTAAAGATAATGTTTGTAGAAGGCTTTTAGTGATTGGACACCTGTAGGTGAACATGACATTCATCATTTGAAAGCCGAGAGCATCCAGAATTCAATGACTGAGATTAAACTACTGAAGGCTGCACTACATAAATCACTTTGACTTCATGTAAAAATATTACATTTGGACGTGTATATCTTAGATCTGTGGAGAAAAATGACCCTACCTTTTAAAGAGAAAGGGTTTTCATCAAAAATACTAACTTTTTAGTATTTTAATTCTGGCTTTGTGTGAGTGAAAAATCAGACAATTCTCACTAGAAAACGATGAATCGATTAATAAAATAGTTGACGATTATTTTTAATAATTGATTAGTTGCCGATGAATCGGTAAGTTGTTTCAGCCCTACTAAATGTCCCTGATCTAACGTTTACATGATCTTCAACAACTGGCAGGATAATTGTTCAGGAGCAAAGAAAAATACAGGACTCTCTGACAAAATTGGACTCTGAAAAAAAATTATGTTTTTTTAAAGATGCACAATATGTAAACTTTTGATCAGGGACATTTGGCAAGTTTCTAGTTGAAAAGCGTAAACAAACTAAATTGCTTCACAAAACCACTAACCATGAGTGAAATAAAGGTTTTTGTGTTATCATATTCTATGAATATGAATTAATAACTTTTGAGCACAAATGTAGCTCAAAGTGTATTGTGGAACTTTTTAATGCAAAAAAACACAAGCCTTGATATTAGTGCGTATTTGACCTTTTATTGACCCAGTGGCTGTATGGTGATTAGCATGGCACCTTTTCATCGCAGTGATGGATAAAAAGTTCCACAATGTACCTTGCTAACCCTAACTATCATAATACTTAAAGGAATAGGCCACTAGTTTACATACTGAGCTATGTTCTTATCTGAGCTTAGACAAGTTGACGCGTATCCAGCTTGGCCTTTGCCCATGCCCTCAGTTCCGTAATAGACTGAAGATGTTGTTAGCATCGGGGGGAAGTTAGAAACCACCAAGCTCTTCCACGTTTTCCCTATTTAAATACGGTTATGCGAGTAGTTACAGGATCCGAATATAGTTACACAAAATTAAACCTGTCGATTTTCTAAGCCTTACAATATAGTGCCACTTTTTATCAGCTTAGAAAATCGACAGGTTTAATTTTGTGTAACTGTACTTGGATCGTGTAACTACTTACATAACCGTATTTAAATAGGGAAAAAGTTGGTGGCTTCTAACTTCACGCCCGTTTTTCCCCAAAGGAATATGATAGCCAAGGCTAATGCTAACAACATCTTCAGTCTATTACGGAACTGAGGGCACGCACAAAGACCAGACAGGTACGCATCAATTCAAGCTCTGGTCAGAACATATCAGTATGGAAAATAGTGGCCTATCCTTTAATGTTATACCTAAACCTGATCAGACAACATTTAGCAAAATACTGCATGCACATTTCTTATTCTATTTCACATTTAAATATGATATTGTCAACTTGTGGTGGCCTTTTACGGGTAAACACACATGTTTGACAGAGGCTTGAGCTGGGGCTTCCTTCGCTGTGCTTCTGTTGCGTTTCCATTGCATCTGAGCATAAATGGAAATTGTTTCTCTACAGAAAAGCAGCAGATGACCATCAGCCCGAGCTCTTACAGACAGGTTCTCAGACCTGTCAGCCACGGTAAAGACAAACATTTAAGGCGAGACACAGCAGGTGGAAAAAGTGAATAATACGTTGTGAATGTGCACAAGTTACCAAATTTAGGGCCTGCTTTCTGACGTTCTCTTTCAATATTTGTTTCGGTGTCTCACACATGGAGCACAGTGTCACGCTGTTCCCCAGAGCCTGGCGCCACATCATCACGTCAGTCTAAAACTTCTTCTGACTCCCAGTAGGTTTCTCTCCAACAGAGTGTGGTAAATGGGCTAGATTAACGAGCTAATCACTCTGCCGCAGAACACCACCAATTCTCATGTCACTGTACTGAGTTTAGTGGGAGGTCTGCCTGTTGGCACTTTTGGAGATATGAGTAGCCCCATCTCCTCCTGTTGCTTATGACGGTCAATGCGTGTTTTTGAAGAGTGGAGCGTTAGCTTGACTCATGCCGCTGTCATGCACTCTGCCTGTTATTCTGACATTCCACCTTAGATTGTTGATTAAACGGTTTGCTATCTCCACCATTAAAGTATAAAACAGTTGGGCAGCATCTTCTTATTTTTCAGCTTGGAAAGGCCTAAGTCCTTGCCTAGTAAAATTGATGTACCCTAGTGGGCAAAAATATTTTTTGCCTTGCGGGTTGGTCTAGTGTCGCACCATAGATGGGCCAGGAATCTGGCCTCCAATCAATTTATTTTTATTTATTTATTTTTTTAATCGTTGAGGCGGGCTTAGCAGGATGACGACGCGGCTGCACGGCGGTGGAGATGGAAAAACAAGATAGATCCTCCGTTGCTCTGATTGGTCATAGGGTTGACAGAAGCAGTTTGAATGACAACTGTTGGCTCCACCCACAACCTTCAGCTTTCCCAATGGTGCGACCCCAGGCTATACAATTCATGCTATAGTCTGGCTTACCAGGCTACCTAAGACCAGCTTGGAGGAGCCTCATAGCTCCTTAGGATCTGACATCAGTGCTGAACACTCAGTCTCACCCACCATTTGAGCCGTTGCATTGGGTGGAGTTTAAATTGATGTCATTTAAGACTGTGTTGCTTCTGGCATCAGCCAAGCATGTGGATGACCTACACGCATTGTCTGTTAACACGTCATTATGTTAACACCTCACTATGACATTTCTGAGGGAGGATTCTAAGGTTTTATTGAAACCTAGCCTCGCCTTTTATGAAAAGTTTTTAACCCCACTTCTTCACCACCTACATTTTCTACGGAGCACCACCTGGGGCACCATGCGTTCTGTCCAGTGCGTAATGTACATGGACAGGACTGCTGCATTTTGCACCACTGTGGAAGCTATTGGCAGCCTACAACAGCAGTGCCTCAGTTCCCTGCAGGGACTGCCAGCTCTATTCACTTGGAGCATGTCTACCTCACGGACATTCTTCCAGGGCACACCGTTGCCACGTTTATAGACTGGATGTCACTGGTTCCTCACCGTCTCAGAATGGCCTGGCCGCGGGCGCGTCTTTTGTTGGTTTTTGAGTAAGCTTGTCTGGCGTTATGGGAGTCTCTACAATACATCCCATTTGTGAGACAACGAAATGAATGTTCAAAGTGAACACAAGAAATGACTTGATCTCATCATATATTTAGGTCAGTAATAACAGTTTAACCCTTTAACCGCCAACTGTTTTTAGCCATAGAGAACAACAGATAAATGTTTTACCAGTTCCTCTCACATCTCCAAGTTAGACCTAAACGTTCACCCACTTTATTTCTGATATCCATTGTTATTTTTTTTTAATAATATGTTCAGATCGTGTTCAGATCGCTCTTGACCTAATGGCAGGCGCCAAAGTAACGCAAAAGTTGCCAAATGGGTGCATTTTGGCAACTTTGGCGGTTAAAGGGTTGAAATCAATACCTCTAAAAGTATTTATTTTTTCCTGTTCACCTGCAGTGTCTCGCCATAAAAGCACATAGCTTGCGCGCATGTTGACCTCTTGTCTTCTGCTGCTAAACTTTTTCAATATTGTCTATTGTGTGATGTACAGTACAGGCCAAAAGTTTGGACACACCTTCTCATTCGATGTGTTTTCAATGTGTTTTCTTTATTTTCATTGATAAAGAAGAAATTCCACTAATTAACCCCTGACTACTTCTTGAAGCTCATCGAGAGAATGCCAAGAGTGTGCAAAGCAGTAATCAGAGCAAAGGGTGGCTGTTTTGAAGAAACTACAATATAAAACATGTTTTCAGTTATTTCACCTTTTTTTGTTAAGTACATAACTCCACATGTATTCATTCATAGTTTTGATGCCTTCAGTGAGGATCTACAATGTAAATAGTCATGAAAATAAAGAAAACACATTGAATGAGAAGGTGTGTCCAAACTTTTGGCCTGTACTGTATGTTCTGTGGCATCTGACATTTTGTGTGCTGCTTTCCTGTGTGTCCAGCAATCTTTTCTCTCCTTGTTATTCTCTCCGTCCTTGTTTGTGCTCCTCCAAAGTGCACAAGGCCACAGCTAACGCAGTTGGAGGTCTGTGGACCTTGAGCAGTCATGATTTTTTTATTATTTGAAAGATGTAGGTGTAGTCCTTGTGTTTCTTTGATTAGCACCATTAACTGCAGTGACCACTTGTTTTGATACGTTGGAAGTACAGTTTTAAAGTGACATTTTTTCATGTTTGGAAATTATGTCAAGTGATAAAAAAAAAAAACTTGCTTGACATTACAACCAGGGACGGCTGGTATCAATGGGCTGGGTGGGCTAAGACCCTCCTGTCTTTTTGTGGAAGAAAGAAGAAATAGTATTTGTCATTTTTATAATTATTTTTACATCATAACTAATAGTCTGTCATTCATGTGTAAAATCATTGTAGTTTTATGCATCTGATCTCAATTTTTGCCCCAAAGACCAGAACACGGGCTAGTTTTTATTAGCCCCGAATCACTCACATATACGCGCATGTAGTGATTGACAGGTCCATGGTCCCGCCCCCGTTGCCATACACACCCCATTGGGACTAATCTGAAGTCAGCCCAAGAGCCAATCACAGAGCACGTTAGGCAGCGCAGAGGCTTTGCTGGGAGTTCATTGGTTTGTGTTTCATAGGAGGAAGCACAACACATGGAAGAATCGAATGGATTATAGGGATATTCATGTTTTTGGCGGAGACAAAGGATGAAATAGAGAAGCTGCTGTGAGTTTTTAAAAAGACGCTAAAAGGAGCTGGTGAGGTTTTGTTTTCGTCACGTGGTTCACCTCTGGATGTTTTCTGTGTTATGCTGTTGTTTGAAATGTGACTTTTAGCAGGACATAAATGACAGCTTTATGCTCTCATATATTTTGCTTATGGTAAATGTATTCTGTTTAAAAATGCAGTTGTGGAAACTTTAGCCTTGTGGCTCTGTGTAGTTGACAGATCTGATGCTCTGGGAATAAGGACCAATATTAGTCATGTAGTTTATGTTGGTTCTTCAAAATATGTTTTATATTTAAAATTCTTCAAAATTGGCACCCTTTATTCTTGGCATTTTCTCAATGAGCTTCATGAGGCGGTGACCTGAAATGGTTTTCAACAGTCTGTGAAGTGAAAATCATTTCTGTGACTAATTTGTGAAGCTCATTGGGAAAATGTCAAAAGCATGAAAAGCAAAATTTGGCCATTTTGAAGAATATTAATATTTTAATAATATACAAGCTTTTTTGTTTAAAACATAACTCCATGGCTGTGTCCGAATGTCCACCCTAACCTCTAACTACTCATTTACTACAGTCCCGCACTGTACAGTAGACTATATAGTGGACTCATTTTATTGGCAATTCGACACATTTCTCTTCACTACTTTCTCCTGTCCTCTGGTCACGTGACTCGAGCGCCACAATGACGTGATTTACGGAGGAGAGATAGGGAGCAGGTCGCCCGAAATGTAAACAAGACGAGTGCACTACATGTGCTGAAAAAGTTCCCAAAACTCTGCAAATAATGAATTTCTGCAACAAAGACCGACCCAATTCAAGAGACACGTTATTATTTGAGGATAATATATATATATTAGTCCGATAAGTTTTACTCAACGTGGATTTTACAATAATGAAGAAAACGGCTTGGATTGTTGCATTTTGCCAGAGAAGAGAAGCTAGCGATGTCAGGCTAAAGGTAAGTAGCTAACGTTAGCATCTTTTCCTCGTAGCGGGTCATATTTAGGGGGTTTTAATTCATAAATAATCCACAACGCGCCACTAAAGCCGTGTTTTGAAGTGTTTCATTCATCCGTGTTGAGTCCTGACGCTGTGCGCTGGTCACGTCAGACACTCGCAGTGCATTATGGTCTATATTGACCGGTTCAGTGACCATCGCTGCTCACTACTTTTTGAGATGCATTGTGGGAAATTTTGAGTGCACTATTTTCTTTCTTCTTCGGACACCCCTAGAAAATGGCGTATTCACTATATAGTACACTATAGTGAATAGTACACTATATAGTACAAGTGTGGACATTCGGACACAGCCCATGTGTTCATTCATAAGTGAATGTTTTCAGTGAGGATCTACAATGTAAATAGTAAGCATATTGTGTTGTGATAAGATAAGTGTCCCTGATATTAATTATTATAAGCATACATTGTTAACACATTGTTTAACAGTAGCTTGACAAACAGCCATTTCCATCTCTTGTCAAATGCTTTCTTCAATCACCACTGAGGGACTTAAAAAATTACACTGTAACCCTATTACCTCTTATTACTTGTAATTGCAATCCCAGTGGGCCGGATGCAGGCTCACAAGAATAAAATTATTCGCGCTCAATCCTCCCACATCATTGATGGCAATGATAGAGGGCCTTGCTCTGTTGTTCTGCTGCAACTTATCTGAAATTAGATTGAAAAGAGGCGAGGGGGAGGGAGATATACAGGGTGGGAGGAAAGAGACTGATCGAGGTGGCTGCAACATCAGAAATGGGAAGAACTGATGTGAGGAAGAAGGATCGCTGGAGCCGCAGACAGTGAGACTGTGATAATCTGAGAGCTGAAGGCCTGTGACGCTGTGAGCAGCCATTACTGTGTTATGATGAACTTACCTTTAGGTGAGAAACACAAAGACATTCCTGTGATGAATGATGACAGATAAATTAGGAGGGAAGTGAACTAAACCTGCAGAGAGGAAAGTGCAGTAAAGGATTCAGTCGGTGGCCTTGTACTGAAAGCATTCAACATTATGGCTGAATGGCGTAACAAATGGCTTTTTCTTTGTTTGTGTTTATTTATTTTAAGCGTTAACCCATACTTACTTACTGCCCGGTAAGGCTGCAAGATTAATCGATATCGAATCGACATCGCAATTTTAAGTACTGCAATTACCCAACCCCAAAGGGTGAGGGTTTTTCTCTGCCGTGCATCTCCGAACAGTTCATGAAGCTGAAATATATTAAATTAGTACTACTGCAATGTATAAAAGCAGTTTTAGAAGTATATTTTGCTGACAATACTAGGGCTGTGACAATAAACAATAATATTGGTAACCGCAATAAAAAGAAGGTACAATTAGTTGATTGCAGCATTTTTTTTTTCATAATTGGCATCATCACTTAACAAGTCAGTTCAACTACGCAGATAATTACTGTGATAATATTGTGAATTGCAGAAAATGTGTCCAAGGAAATTGTGAGACAAAATGTCCATATCATCCCATGCTTAGACAATACTGAATTGCATAAAAAATATTAAAATCTCAAATCCAATCGCAATTTCTGTCCGAAAAATCTCATTTAGGTTTTTTGTCAAAATCGTGCAGCCCTACTGCCCAGTACAAAAGAGGCAAAAGTCATATGTCACATCTACTCGTTTGGTGGCCCTGATAATGCTTTGGCAGCTTTTCCAGTGCCTTTAAATAACAGGAACTGGGTGGCTTAGAGCAAGAAAACCACTGGTCCTTCAAGTTGTTTGGGTTTTGAGCTTTGGACTGACGACTCTAACTCAGAGAACAACTTTTTGTGATTAAAAACGGCTACTAAAATAACCCATACTGCTGCTGTATATTTCACTTTACCTTTCGGCTTCTCATGGGGTTAATTGTCTATTCTGTCCAGTGTGTGAGGTGCATATTTGGCATAGACTCTATGAAATGCTCTTTCTTGAACATTTATCCAGGATTGGAACTGGCCCAAAAAGTGCAATAGATGGTACTCGTTGTTGCTGAACTACACAAGTCGATGAAGAGCCACTAGGCTCTGTGGCATTTATAATATTTCCACTGTTAATGGAGTAAAGCAGTACAGTATGTCCTCAGTGAGGCAGAGTTAAGTATACATTTATACAACAGAAGGGATTTATTTCCTAAAGTAAAGGAGAATGTATTTCATTTTGTTAAGCTCATCCTTGCGGGTGGAATGCACTTCTCAGCTTTGCCGTGCCGAGCGCTGAGACCTGTATTGTTTTAACGCGGGATTAAAGTCAAACGAAACAGCGTTTAAGGAGCAGCTTCTTTCTGTTGTCTCAAACACCCCTCGCAGTGTGGGACATGAAAAATGTGCTCGGAGCTCTCTGGCACTCCGCCCCCTGCTGGCAGCTTTAAACATGGCCTTGTTGATGAACGCAGCTCGCGGCTTTAGCCTGTCACTGCCAGCCTCCCAGAGCAAACACAGCTAATTACTTTTCTCTGCCCAGCCCCAGCACCAGCTCTGCCCGCTCAGCGCCCATTCATCTTAATTTCCCCCTCTCTGCCATCTGCCTCCTAAATAACACTCCTCCTCATTTCCCTACCAGCCCATATCTCCGCTGTCTCCCTCTATACTCCTATGGCCTGACAATGGCCCTCCCCAAACATAATTGCTTGTTATTGGTGTGGAGTTTCTCTCCACTTCTTCTGTCTCACCCTTTCTTCGTCCATTTCCTTTCCCTCCTTCCACCTCATTGGAGACTCAAGCCTAAATTGCTCACAGCCCAAGTAGAGAAAGGCAGCAGTTTATAGATTTAAAGTTCATTTTCACCATAAATGAAGTGATGCTGCTCCATTGTATTTGATTACCAATAACATAAACTTTTAATTAAGCGACAATGGCTTTTTCATTTGAAGTATGCAGTTTAATCTTCACGGAATCAGTGGCTCTTCTGTTAACATTTATCAAGTAAAACAAATGTGTCAAAAAAGGCTTCCTTTGCCTGAGGTAATGTTATTGTGATATCAGTAGTTGCAGCCTCCATCCTGCTTCATCTGAAAGTCAACATCAAATGTGCAGAGTATTTAGGGCTTCAACTAACGATTTCAGCTCAGTACCTCTACAATTCAGAGTGCTCTTTTTATGTTTATTTCCAAATTGGTTTTTGAACTTAAATGTAAAGGCTTTGAAAGTTCAAAGCTAAGATTGGCTACAAATCTAGCACAATGCAATACAAAAAAGTCTTGTGACAACAGAAAGATGGTGTGTAAATGTCTGAAACTTTCTTTGTGTGTGGAAGTGGTGTTGATCTAAAGGCAATTTGGTTTAACTTTTTGAACTTTCTGATATTTTGATCAGTTTGTGCCCACTATAAGTCCATTAAAAGTTGTCTGCTGGTCTGTTGGCTCTGTCTGTCCTGCATTACCATGGATATCAGCTGCATTGCTTCAGGGCTCATGTCTGGAAAATACCCAGCATTGAAAAATACAGTATGCTGTATATTGGTTGGGAGTAGGTCTTAAGGACCCATCTCACCGGACTTCCCCGAGACTTCTTGGTGACTCTTAGACTAAAGGGCCTATCTCACCTCTTATTGAGACTTGTTCAAAACCTGGGGTAGATTTGACTCTCCGAGACGTCTCTGCAGAGTCTCCTAGTCTCTTGCGGGAAATTCAAACATGTTTGGATTATTCGGAGACGAGTTGGAGACTTTTTCCAAGTCTCCATCAGGTCTCGGGGTAGGTCCCAATTCAGTTGCGGCGAAGTCTTAGAGACCTCGTTGACACGTTTCCAAAATAAGTCTCCGCGAAGTCTCCACAACTGAATTGCAACCTCTCCCAGACCTGTTGGAGACTTGAAAAAGTGTCCAACTAGTCTCCCGAAACTTAAGTCTCTGCGAGGTTGCGAACTTGTCTCCTGGCCGGTGAGATAGGCCCTTTACTTTTCATTGTTAGTGGTCTTAAGAAGATGTTAAAAAGTCTTAAAAATATAACTTCCCCGGCGCTGCAGAAAACCTGGTTTTAAATGTTTTGACACTGTTACCAGTGTAGCAGAAATTTTAGAGTGATTGCGTACAAGGTTTTTCAAAGGGTCTAAAAACTTTGGAGATTGGGAACAAAAAGCAACTTGCACTGTACCAGAGACCATTTAGCCCAATGCTGTGTTAACATAATTTGTGCCTGAATGCTGTGTTAACATCCCCTAAAGAGTCCAGAGTTTGGCTGCAGTCCGGATGTTGTCTTCAGGCTTAGTCACCTCGGTAGCACTTAAACAGCTGTTTGTACTTCCACACCAGCTGACGGCCTTCTCTTTTTCCTACTGTTTTAAATACTCTTCAATAATTGATCTCGGGAGTCTCGCGTTCCCCCAGCCGGGCAGCAAAAGGAATTAAAACTCAACATCTGCTCTACAAGACATTGCAATTAGTGACAAAAGGGAGATTTGAATGGTCAGTCACAACTTCGCATGGTGCTGCTATTAAGCCTTTGCACCGGGGGAGACTGGAGTGGGTTTGTCAGAGTTGTCAGCGGAGTGAAATGAGACGGCCAATAGCTGCAGCCTCCCCCCGGTAGACTTTGATATGACTGTGGAGTTTGATTACCACCGCAGTGCTTCATAGACTTGATGAGAATGATTATCGTGCTGTGAAGAATAGAATTAAAGTGCCTTGCGGTCGGCTGCTTGCAAAGAGGTACACATTTCCTCCCCTTGATTATTTATTACTTTTTTTTGTAAAGTTGACTCACAAGCTGGTGTCTTTCTATTGTGACAAACTTTTTTGGTAACACTTTATGATGAACTTATACTTGAGTTCATCATGACTTCATGCTAGAATTCATCATGAAGGAAAATGAGTTCATTAGCTTTCATGATTACATACACATGGATTTACAAATTTAAGTTAATTGAGCAATGAACTCATTAATGATCATGAGTATTTAATGATCATTATATGAACTGTGCAGAAGACACAGACGAGGAGCAAGGACATTCCTCTGTAAAGCAACAGGTTTAATACTTAGCTGTGCCCTATCAAGCGCAAAACCAGCATTACTGAACATTTAAAAAGTGACTTGCGTGAAAAAAAAAATCTGCATTATTCAGTAGAGCTGCACCAATCCATCTTTTTTGCTTCCGATACCTTTACTTGGGGTTTGAGTATTATACATGTATATAGTATTATATATTATTTAAAGTATGAAGCCATTTGAGCCATGTCAAAGACAAATTTCTGTCTCTGCTGGGACAGACAATAAAGATTTTCTATTCTATTCTATTTTTTCTTCTACCGATACCCAATACCATAAAGTAGATTTGTAGATGTTATATGTTGTGTCTGTTTTTTGTTACATTAATATACTTCCAACATAAACTGTTCTGATCATTAATCCAAATGCAGTAAAAGTGAAAATATTGCCGTCAAAATTTTGAGAACTACAGTACACAAACTCCAACACTTAACTTTGTTTCCAGACTTCTACTATCACAGACTTCCACATAGTTTGTGATAGTAGAAGTCAATCCGCCAAAATCACAAGTTGTCAGCCTATTACAGGCCTGTACCTTTTTATATTATAAAGATGTAAAACGTGTTAAATGTAGGTTTTCATTTTACATTAGAAGGTATTGTCACAATGTCCAGGTTCTACATTTGTCGATTTTGTATTGGAAAATTATGACATTCTCAAATTCTAGAATGTGATCATAACCTATTGAGAGTTTTATTTCATTCTTGCATCGCTCTTTGTCTCGCCTTTATCACGACTAGATTAGAAAATGGCCTGAATACCACCTGTACATGCACACTACTCTATGGCAGTGGTTCCCAACCTTTTTTGTCACATGTACCCCTTGGGTCTTTCATTTATACTTCGAGTACCCCCTGCTTCGATGGTTTTGTTGAGTAGTTAGAAAGTGAAAGATAAGCTAAATACTCTCAAAATCTCACTCTATTCTCTCTTCATCTGAAATTATTCCAAGTACCCCCTGCTAACCTCTCGCGTACTCCCAGGGGTCCCCGTATCCCTGGCTGGGAACCACTGCTCTATGGGACTGAGAACCGGCATATGTTCCTGTATGGCTCTTCTCTTCCATCTCACCTCCAGCATGCTCCAAATTGGCGCAGCACACTTTAACATGAGCCAGCAGGTAAGGTGTTTAGCTCGGTTTGCTGTTTCCCTGGGCACATCCACAGTACACACAGTCACCCCCCTCAGACTGGAGAGGACTGGAGGTATAAGCAGGCTTTGTAGCTGCTGTCGCCCAGGTTTGGATAAGACTGTGTGGGGCTCTGCGGCTCCTCAACACTTTAAATTGGATTGGGCTGCACAGAATGATGGATCGATGGTGGTTAGCCACACAGGTGTAAGAGACTTATTGAATCTATAAAGTGGCCATAGCTTTTTAACGGTGTGCTTTTTGGAAATATCTCTCCAAGGCACTGTCTGGTCATTTCAACACACTTTATTTATGGGAATGCTGTAAAGTGTATATCTCTGTGTATATCTCGTAAATCTGTAATGTTTTGATTTTCTTCAGCCACCAGTTCTTTTTTAATTCATTTTTACAAGCTTATTACAGATGTTTTTTTATCATTGAAAAAATACCAAAAAAATGACCAAACAAAGGTGTGTTTGTTGTGAGCGGCTCACCTCCTAAGACATGACATTTCCATGCAGCACACTTCTAGCCAGCCTAGCCCAGGGCGCAATCCTCTGATTCACCTGTACCTACCCTTCCCTGCTTTTCCACATGTAGGGGGCGGGGGTTCACCAACACAGCAAAGTAATACTGAAAGCAACAGTCTGGAACACTGTGGATAAATACTGCCTTTTGATGGACTTCATAAAATTATTCTGACGCTCCAAGACAAAAACTAGAGGAAACAAGGTGCTAAAAAAACAAACTATGAATGTAATGATATGCTAACAGCAGCTAAAGTTGTGCTGCCAGCGGCTAATGCCATTGGTCGGCAAGATCACTTTTTCTTTATTTAGTTTCATACACAACCGCAGCATAATGTTGTGAAATAGTAATCTGGTAGGACGAGTATCGCTTTGACCCAAGGCTGTGGACGGTCCCAAAACTTGTGCCTGGCTCACCCGGTTTGATGTTCAATGTTCAATTTCAGCCTTATTTTAGTCCTGATTTAGTATTTAATATTTCTTTGGACAAAACAAAATAAATCTTTATGGAAGTATAGTTTTATGTTTTCATGTTGCTTGCAAAAAGAAATCTATTCTGAATCTGAGCTCAGTAATGTTGTTATTGCAGGACAGTGTCACATTTTTTCTCATATCTTAAATCCCTTCTAGGTACATTATATACGCTGAAATAGGATATTTTTTCCTCTGCTTTACTTGACATTATTTACTAATTATTTACTAATATTGGCCTAGGAATAAGCGTTACACTGTTTTTCATTCAACGTACATTAATAGGTCCACCATTAAAAAAAATATTTTTATTATTACGTATACTTTATCCTTTGCATACAATATAAAATGGGCACTAAACCGTTCTGAGCCCCTTCCTCTGTGTAGTGTGATTGCTAATGCGGTCTGCCTATCAGATGTACTGCTCTTGCTCGGTAGAAGCTGACTAAGGGGGGCCTCGTCAAGTGCACTTCTGCACCGTGGCACATACAGTATTCCAGTTTGCAGCTGCAGTTTGTCAATCATTTATATTGTCTTATTGTAAATCCTGATACTTCTCATAATGGACAAGATTTTCTCAGTGTTGACCGTCACTATCGATGATCCATTGTCATAAAAAGATTGTCTCGCACACTTTCCGGTCCGTGGCTCTCTCCCTGACCGATATGAGCGGCCTGTTGATGCTTAATGTAGTGTGTCCATGTGGGCTGTAATGCTCTTGTCCTGAAACCTGCCATTAAGAGAAGCACCTGAGATCTATGAAGACGCCGTGGATGTTTCCGTCTACGCCGTGGATGTTTCCGTCTTTAGAAACTATTACCGCAGATGGCGTTAAGTGACATCCAACCTAACAATTATCACGGTTTAGACACCAGCAGTTTGAAATTGATGTCATTGCACAACGTCTCTCAGCCTCATGACAAATAAACATAGCGAGCTCTTTTTCTTCACTTGCCCTTTAGGGGAGACACTCCAGGCAAAAACTACTTGTGAGTATGAGTACTTGTACTCATACTCATTAATGGGGTCCTGATACCAAGACGGATACCATTTGACGTGCGCCGCATGAGCTATGATCAGATGCGCAACACGCATCAGATCAGGGCATGACAGAGGACAACAAACTGAAGAATTCATGAGTGGAAATACAATGCAAGGTTGTCTGATGAAGGGCTTTGACCCGAAACGTCACATTTGGTGCGAGCAATAAATGAACTCTCTGGGAGCTACTGGCTGTGCAGATTTGTTTCCTCTTTACATGGAAATATAATACAGACTCATTGAATTAAATTCAGTGGTGCATGTGCAAGAGGAGAATGGTAATGTTGCTAACTCGCTGCTATACTGCTAATGGCGATTCTTAGCGTATATGGTTCGGGACTAAATGCATCTGTAAAACAAACCCAGCGACTAAAAAGGGATCAGCAAGAGATTTTAAAAGAGGTATAGCATGTCTATACTGGACAACAATTGGCGGCTCCTGGAGCTAAAAATATCCAATATGCTAACTTAGCAAGTTAGCCCGAGCTCACAAAAACAACCAAATCTATTCTAACGCTAGCTGTAGTGAAGCTACTACTGCAACATGAGGCCAATCTAGTTAAAATAATAAGTAACAAACTGCGAGATAGATTTCACTGGGGCACAGTATTTGTCTGTAGCACCCCAGTATTAATTTCACCAGAGCTCAGCGCAAAGTTAAACTCTTCTACGCACTCTGCCTCTCTCTTTCGCTCTGCTGTGACTCCCTGAGCCCCCCCCCTCCTGTTTTGTAAAACCCGACGCCATGCCGTCATCAGCCAATCAGAAACAAGTACACGGGCAGCGCATGTCTTTAATTTAGATGAACAGAAGGCAGAAAATACGGCTTTAAAACAATGAGAAACAGACTCCAGCCCTGATAAAGGTAAACCAGGACTAAATCAGGACTACATGAGGTCTACAGGTCCTTCTCAAAAAATTAGCATATTGTGATAAAGTTCATTCTTTTCCATAATGTAATGATAAAAAATAAACTTTCATATATTTTAGATTCATTGCACACCAACTGAAATATGTCAGGTCTTTTATTGTTTTAATACTGATGATTTTGGCATACAGCTCATGAAAACCCAAAATTCCTATCTCAAAAAATTAGCATATTTAATCCGACCAATAAAAGAAAAGTGTTTTTAATACAAAAAAGTCAACCTTCAAATAATTATGTTCAGTTATGCACTCAATACTTGGTCGGGAATCCTTTTGCAGAAATGACTGCTTCAATGCGGCGTGGCATGGAGGCAATCAGCCTGTGGCACTGCTGAGGTGTTATGGAGGCCCAGGATGCTTCGATAGCGGGCCTTAAGCTCACCCAGAGTGTTGGGTCTTGCGTCTCTCAACTTTCTCTTCACAATATCCCACAGATTCTCTATGGGGTTCAGGTCAGGAGAGTTGGCAGGCCAATTGAGCACAGTAATACCATGGTCAGTAAACCATTTACCAGTGGTTTTGGCACTGAGCAGGTGCCAGGTCGTGCTGAAAAATGAAATCTTCATCTCCATAAAGCTTTTCAGCAGATGGAAGCATGAAGTGCTCCAAAATCTCCTGATAGCTAGCTGCATTGACCCTGCCCTTG
>OMNZ01055552.1:0-16583 GCA_900303255.1 Lesueurigobius sanzi | reverse complement strand
CCGGATATTTTCGTCGACTAAAAAAAGACTAAATAAAAATGAAAAAGAGGGACTAAAATGATCCAAATTTCAGTGACTGACTTTGAAAGAGCCAAAGGAACAGCTCTGTGTTTCGACAATGTGGGAGATGCTTCAGGAAGCAGGGAATATTATTAAATATATTTGAAAACTATTATATAAATGTAATGTTTACTCAATCTATTTCAAATTTAGTCGACTAAATTTATGTGGAATTTTTGTTGACTAAAATTAGACTAAAACTAACTAAGATTTTTTTTGACTAAATCTTGACTAAAATTAAATTCCATTTTCGTCAAAAGACTGAGACTAAAATTAAATTAAAATTTGCTGTCAAAATGAACACTGCACAACAGCAATGAAGATCTGTATTAAAAGGCATGCATTTATTGAAATGGTCACCTGAAAGATCTCTGGGTGTGTCCTCCGTGGCCGCAGCCTGTGAGCCGGGATGATACGCCTTTGGAAAGGACAGTCCGAATGACCCATCAGTCCATCCTGACACTCAGAGTTGGAAGAGGTGGACAGCAGGTCACTAAAGACCCAGAAAAATGCATAAATAAGGGCAACTTTACATTTTCAAAACACATCAAGTAGCAAGTAGCTTGGTGGGAAGAACAAAATACAGCCATAACAAAGACAGAAGTTAAAGGTAGAGAAGAATGATAATACCACATATTTCCTGTAATGAGTTCAGCTCCAAGTGGCAGGTTTAGGGCTCTCTCTGCATAGAGCTTACGTGGCCTATCTCCTAAACAGATAAGCACCGAGAAAATGGCGCATAAGAAGCGAGACTGCCCAAAACATTGGCTAAAACCTTTGTAATCTTCCACTTACTATGCACAGTGTGGAAAGTGTAGGCCTCTTCTTTGTTGGTAGCCTCTGGTCTGCAAATGACCTGCAGCATGGAGCTTTCTGACTGAGAGGTTTGTGAAGGCAGCGAATCATAATCTGGGTCTTTCTCTGTCTGGGGACTTGTATAAAAATATAGGTTAGAGTAAAAAACATTATCAGTCATATCATTTTGCTGTATAGTAAATGGCAGTGTACCTGTACCTGTCTGGGGAGACGATGGGGATGTGTGTGGGTGGAATGGCCTGTCGGGTGGGCAGACTGGAGGGAGGTTTCGGCCTCTCTGGCTTGGTGTCCGCACTGGTCTCTGTGATTGCCTCATTCGGCGCGGAGGCTGTACTCGGATTGTCTATTAATAAAATAATTTCACTTCAGATATTTCATTATAATTTATACAGTAAAAGAAAATTACCTTCTGCAGCAGCCACTTCCTTTTTGTCCTCTGACGCCTCTTCGTCCTGCGCACATGCCCCTCCCCCTCGAGCGCTTAATGACTCTAGCATCGAAACAAACTCCAGGAAATTGGACTCGTTGGGAATCTGGCCTTCCTTTGCTTCCAGGTCAGACTTGGAACTAGTCATAGTTGTCTGAAAAATAATTGTATATTACAGTTTATTTCATAAAAGTGTGTAAGTGTAAAGTAATATCTCCATTTCTTTCATTCATTTATTACTTTTGTTTTCTGCTATAGACCCTTTCGCTGCTTACATCATCAGTGACATCAGCTGGAGGCAGGAAGTGAGCAAGAGAAACAAGATTAAACTAGAACTAGTGATTATTAAGTGTAAAACTACAACTCAAAAATGTCGTCCTGTTGTGGCTTAAGGTGCAAGAACAAGAGGAAGGACATTTCAGACGATAGAATAAGGTTTTATCTGATATTTCCAACAACAGTTAGACATTTGTTTATCGTTGCTCTGAGCTACAGCTACAAAGGATCTAGCTTTCCGCCTCCAGCTAAGCCAGGAATGTTTACAAACAATGAAAGGGTTTGTTAGGCCAGTCAGCCAGTCGGTGTATTATTGCTATCATAAAATAATATAAACAAATACCAAAATAATATTGTTCATTATTATACACAGGTCGCACACAGCAATAGTAAGAAAATGACTGTTACATACTGTATTGTAGCGATCCGACAGAAGCACTGCGTCCTTCCCACTGTCCATACTCAGCCCTCGGATATGCGTTCTCCCTCCTGGTCCATATCGGCCCAGAGCAGGCGGAATCCGCAGAAAGCCCCGTTTGCCCTCCAGGGGGTCGGTGTCATCGGGGTGCGAGTTGACGTCGATGCCTGAAGAGCTGTTGTCGTTGGTGACCTGTGGGCTGGGCGTGCTCTCCGAGGTCAGCTGCAGGGCCAGGTTGTCCAGCCCCGCTCCCGGACACTCCGCTGTGGGCGACTCAGAGCTGGTGGTTTCTCTGCAAAGGTGAAACTCTTCCGTTGGGCTCGTTTGTTGTCTGGGCGTCTCATCGTCCTCTGACTCTGTTGCTCCTTTTCTTCTTTGTGCGTCCTGCTGCTCCTGGTCTGGGGAGTCAAAGGTGATGACTGGGATCTTGATGCGACATTCCCCAGCATCCTTTTGTGCCTATTGTGTACAATTAACCATTTAATACAAGAATGAATGGTAATAAACTATATGGTAATAAATGAGTTAGTGATGGCATTTTGATTCATTTTGATTGATGACTTTGGTAACTTTATAGTTGTACTTTTGGAGTCTAACTAAATAGATTTTCATGCAGCGGAAAGTAACAATCGTTTTGAGAAGACATCAAAATTCCCTTTTGAAGTTGGTTTATTATGGTTGACCATCGAACTGACACATAAATATATGTCACAATAAACAAATATAGAGAATCTATAGCAGCGCCAACAGCACATATGTTAATTTCTTAAAACTGGGATGTGTTTACAAAAAACTAAGATATTTGTCAAAGGTTCTCTACGGACGGGGAGCACTTGTACAATGTATTCTTATAAAATGCCAAACCTGTGCATTTTCCAGCAGGCTCTGCTTGACACTCTCCTCCAGCTGAGCAGCAGTCTCAGGGTCACATGACATGGTGATGATGATTTTTACCGTGTCGCTGTCCTCCAGCTGAGAGGAGACAGGGCCTGGACCGGAGTTATCCACCAGAACCACTTCTATCTCATCTGAGCAAAACGCCTCCTCTTCTTCCTCAGACTGAACATTAAGACGAATGATGAAACGTTTTGTGCTTTAGACAGTATGTTTAGGATTAGTGGGTGTGCTGTACCTGTAGAGGCAGTTCTGGTATGTCCACAAACTCATCATCGTCATGCCGTGAGCTCTGCAGTGAGTTGTTGTTGGCGTCTGAGAGATCTTTATGTACTTGGTTTTCCTCCTCGCTCTCATCTTCACTTCCCTTAGAGGGAGGCAGGCCTTCATCTGCTGTTTCCTGGTCTGAAGCCTCTTTTTCGTCATCTCTTCTTTGTTCTTTTACTGAATCACTGTCTAGTGACTTTTGCTTTTCTGTTTGATCAATCCTTGTGTGAGAGCTCTCACTGTCCTCTTCTCTTTTCACTGTTAGCTCAGTTGTTTCTCCTTCCACATTAGCAGTCCCACTGGAGGAACCAGGGCGTGCCTCTTCTCTCTCAGCCTTGGACGGGGGTCTCTGCTGGGCCTGCAGCAGGGGGGCAGCCTGGTCAGGATTGGGGCTGGAGAGGTCATCAGGAGAGGGCTCTGGACTGAGCTGCAGGCCTACTGCCAAGGGCCTCTGCTCTGCAGTGCTTAGAACTTGTCCTGTGTTGGACATAATTTAAAATGATTCAAAGAATATTCCTGCAGTCATGTTTTAGCACCACTGTTTTATCAGCAAAAGCTCTGACTAATCACAAGTGTAATAGGTCACATTCTATATTTAGTGGAATTAATCAAAGCTATGAAAAAAATGCCTGCTCATAGTCGTAGCTAAGAAGATTATGCATCAACCAAAAAGGAAGTTGTCTGACCAGGCAAAAACATTAAATGCATTGGGAAAGTGGAACTCTGTTGTACTGTGAATATAAACTCATGCAAATCTCTCTGCACCAAATTCTCCAATATATACAGTAGTCCTTCTTGACAATAACCTCACCTTCAACAGCTTTCATGTCGTCCGATTTTATGCCCTCCTGACCAGAACACAAATTAAAACAATTACTTTACAAATGTATAACTGATATAGCTTTTAATTGTCTATTTATTATTATTTATTAGGAACGTACCACTCCTATCAGTCCTGGGTCCGTTTCCGTCTGTTTGACTGTCACTTGTATCACAGGACTGGTGCGTTTCCGACCCAACATGGACATGGGGACACTGTCTGGCACAGTGCTGCTTTTCCTGGGAGACAAAAGAAATGTGGCCTCAAGTTTAATGTTCACTGGATGCTTTTTTAGTCACGAGGAAAGAGTTCGCACACGTGGACAGCGACAGGTGCGTAAAAGACCGGGTAACTTAGCTCCCGCACACTGTCTCACTCGGAGGACTGGATGCTTTTTCAAATGTGGCTCAAAATATCTGGTGCTCTCGCCATCCTGTATGTTTGTGTAGGCTCTCAGTCATCCAGGAAGCATCCATCAAAGTAGACATTTTCGAATATTGTCGACTGAACGCAACTCAAATCTCTACAACAGTATGCTGGATAATTCCTGAATGACAGCCTACACAAATTGCTACCAAATATGGGAATGATGTACTTTCACTCCTAATTTTAGAAACCATCTGTTTTATCTTGAAGTGGTGATTGAGCTTGAAGCAGAAGGTGCATGACGCAGGTTATACAGCGGAGAAGATTCAACACATCTACTGAAAATACTACATTTAAGGATTAGCTGCATTTCAAAATCAATTTTTTTTTAAATAAAGCAGAAGGTTTGGTTATCAGAAATGGTTAAAGAAGAGGTCCTTTAGAGGTCTACAAGCTTCATACAAAGGCCTCAAATTAGTTAATTAATCTAAATCAACACAGTTCAGCTGACAATATTTGAAAAATATTTACCTTACCCTGTATGCTTGAATTTGGGGTCATGATTTTACTGTATTCATTGGAGAGCATTGCATTGACCTGGATATCATAATAACTAGAGTCCCTGGAGATCTTTATCGGGTCAGTGCGGGATAGAAATCATCTAATCATATTTGACTCTTGTGTAATTGTCTATTTCTTGCTACGCAGCTCGCTGTTTAAATGGATGATGAAAACACAAGATTAGAAATGTACTGAGATGTTTTTTGCAGCTTGGACAGCACACACGTCAATGTTTACATACCTTATACCGGCAGAACATGCGTCTGAAGTATTACTCTTCTTGTCTTGAGCTTTACTGAGGTCAGAAAGACTGTTTCGGACCACTGCCTCGCCTTCGTCGAACAGCACATGTAGCCGGTAGTTGGCCAACTTGATAAGGATGAAGAAAGCAGTAACGGAGGAGCAGTATATGCTTAAAGCCATGGTCGTAGGAGGTAGAGCCTTGGAGAAAAAACAATACATATTTGAGAATATTTTATCATAATCAATTTCTATCTCTGAGACTTAGAAGAGGTTTATCTGAAGTCGATTCTTCTTATAAGGTTATATATGGTATATATACAGTTCAATAAATATGTAATCTGCAGATCTGCGTTCAGCCAGACTGTGTTCTCCTTCACAGCCTCCCATCACTGGAACACAGTGCCTCCATCAATAAGAGAGGCTCAATCATTTCAGTCTTTTAAAGTCGAGGCCAGAAAATGGCTTGTTGTTGGGTCACAAAAATGTGAACACTGAACTTTTATTAATTTTAGTCTGAGTAATTTTGCTATATGTACCTAACTGTAATGTAACTTTTTATGTGTATTTTAGGGTGCCATGTAAGATCTGGCAGGGGGACTGCCGATGAAAACTAGCCTTTTGGCTAATTCGGGTGCATTTACATTTTCATAATGTCCATTAATGTACACTGTCCCACTGAAAACTAAATAAAATAAAATAATAAGAACAAATAAAACAGTTGGCATATTCTAGCAGAAGATCCTTCCATGTGTGCCCCTAATAGGCCTGGTGAGCTATTGTGGCCTTCATTTGCAGTGCTTAGTCCTTTGATGTTTAAACATGGTAGAAGCTATTTCAGAAAGAACATCTATTTGCAGAAGAAGCAATTTGTTTCCAAATACAAGACAACCGATTATGAACAAGAGCTGAAAAGTTGGCCTGCAAGAGCAAAGGCAGAATTTCTTTTTAAACTTTGCTACAGTGTAACAAAATGTATAGGGCTACAGACAGTAACAGGAGTTAGAAATATGCCTCTTCACTGTGTTGAGCTTTTAAATAAAATTGTAATATAATGCCAGTTGTGGTGTTGCTATTGAGCTATGAAGACCATGCCTACACAGGACAACCGTGAATCACAAACACGGCAGCACGCATCCAGGAGCAGCCAGGAGCAGCCAGGAGCAGCCATGCGTCCTCTCACTGCATGCGGGGAAAAACACACTGCGACAATGTCCATTCCTCTGACCCTGTATCTTTGTATCAATCAGACAATCATGACCACTGGCAGGTTGTTGCAGATTCGCAATGTTTCTAGGTGAAGCGGTAAAGGACGCATGACACTCTCTGCTTCCGTCAGGCAGCCTATAGCGGCCTTGAACGTCATGTTATGAGCGCACACTGTAACTCACCAGATGGAGAGACAAAGGTAACATCAGGAGGAAAATCCACAAATAGAGGTGGCACGAGTTGTTGAATTTGTTCTGATCCGGATCGTGGTACCAGCCACCCGTCAGAGATGCCCATACCCCCTGGCGCAGGGTCTGCACAACCTGGGAGCCCATGTCTCCCTCGCTCTCCTCCTCCCCGCTCAGGTTGGACGGGTGAATGATGCTGCTGCTGCTAGGCTACAATAAAATGTTGTTTATGATGCGCAGCTAGCCCTACGCCTCCATGTTGAGGCGATACAGCTCGTATCCTTGTCTTTCATCGTTTAGCTCGTCCTCGGCGTCGTCCTAAAGCCTGTGTTCGGCTGCTCCGGTGCTGATGTTTCGATCCTCATCTTGTCCCGTTCACCTCTCTGTCTCTCTGGTCTACTCCAGCATCCTTTGGTGCGCAGCATTCATCGCGTCCTTCCCACAATTCCTCGACCCCTCCCCCATTTAATCCTTTCCTTCTGTGTTTTCAGATTGGGCCAATCATATGGCATGCAAAATGATAACAAAATAATGAGAATAAGAATAATAACAGTAATAATAAATATTATTACTATTAGTAGTCGTATTATTAATTATAATGGCCTAATAATAATAATAGTAAAATAATCGACCTGATTGTGCTATTATCTATCAATATATAATGTATCATCTCAGATTGATATTGCCTTTGTTTTATTTATTTATTTATTTTTTAACTGTAGTTTGAACCCTCGGAAAAAAGGCTGGATCAATTAACTGTGCAACAAACAAACTCCTCACGAGTGTTTCTATCATCCATTAACTGCAATTGGAGTCCCATCACCCAAAAATCCATGACCAGAAATATTCGGTTGCTGGGAGCTGCAAGATGTTAAGTTTAAAGAAACCTAAATGTTTCTTCCTGAATATTTTGCAATCAACATTAATATTGTACACTTCTGTTTGGTGGCAGATACCACTAGGACAGTTATAATAATAACTAACTAAATAATAAATAATAATACCTGTCCTATTTGCATATGTCTCGGTGGACGGGGGTATGGTATGTAGTTCATGGTTAAACAGTGTAGTCAGTGCACTTTTCCCACAGCTCTTCCAGAAGGCGCGCGCTGCTCTCACATTCCTCCGCAGGCTCCTCCCGCTCCCCCGGTGTTGCGGCTGTCACGTGACACTGAGTTAACCAATCACTGTTCTCCAACGCCAGCAGCAGAGCAGCGTCCTCGGACACTGCCACTGCTACTGCGACTCAGACACCGGGCTGAGTCGTGGGGGTTGTTTTGACTAAAATGGATGGATATCTATAGCCTTTCTTTTTTTCCCCATATTGGAATCAACATGTTTTTCAGAAAGTTTCGAGTCTCGGTTGCTCTGGTCCTGCAGTACAGTATGATTTTCGGAGTAATCTTGTTTTAACTTTTTTAGCTGCGATGTTAGAGAGCGGTCCACTGCAGTGCTAAGCTAACCAGCTAGCCAAAAGTGTGGTATGTGCTATAGATATGGATGTAACTTATGTAAACAGCCACGACTTAAACTTTATTTGTCTAAATATTTACTGAGCGGTGTTTGTGGTACCGCTCAGAAGACAAAGCCTGCCTCGATAGTTTCACTTCTCTGCGAAGAGGTGCAGGTGCACCTCCTGTGGCACCTGCGAAAACTTAATAACAATCCATCAGTGTACACAAGCTAGCTTTAGCTCACTAGCTCCTCAGCCCAGGGGTAAATGCTGCATATTGTTGTGCAAGTTTTACATCTTCTGCTTACTACTGCTTTATTACTACATCACATAAAGCCAACTATTTGGCTTGACTTTTCAATAACTTTGCGCCACAGTGACGACGTGGATGAGCGCAGGTCTGTCCCAGGACTTTGGACATAGTCCGCTTGCTCTGCGCGGTGCAGGGGATTCCCCTTCGCTCTCCTTCGCCTGTGTCACAGATGCGACATAACGATGCCTCTTCTAAATAGTTTTATTTGTCAATATTCTACCATTTGATTCAGAAGCTCTGCACTCTATGGTGCTGCGACGGCCATCGAGGTATGGATGTCTCTCAGGCCGCTTCCCCAAGCGGTGAAGAGCGGCCGGGAGGCGGTGGGATCGGAGAGCATGGTTGGACTGAGCCCCCCACAGCGCGGTCGTGGGCCCACTCTGCCCCTCTGTGCCCCACTCGGTCCCTGTGGACAGCTGCTTATGACTACGAGGCCAGCGGGGAAGATGAACTCAGTCTGCGGCGTGGGGACGTGGTGGAGGTGCTTTCCAAGGACGCTGCTATATCGGGGGACGAGGGCTGGTGGACCGGCAAAGTTAACCACCGGGTCGGGATTTTTCCATCAAACTATGTTACGTATCAGCCAGCTATTTATCGTATCCCAGCCACAACTACACCAGAACGAGTCCCAGGCTCGCCTGTGCAAATCCCATTCAGTGAACTGGTTTTAGAAGAAATCATTGGCGTGGGAGGATTTGGAAAAGTTTACCGGGGCACATGGAAAGATCAAGAGGTGGCTGTGAAGGCCGCTCGACAAGATCCAGATGAGGACATAACCGCTACCGCTGCCAGTGTTAAACAAGAAGCAAAACTTTTCTCCATGTTGCAGCACCCGAACATTATAAAACTAGAGGGAGTTTGTCTGGACGAGCCAAACCTGTGTCTGGTCATGGAATATGCCCGAGGAGGGACACTGAATAGGGGGCTGGCTGGAAGACGCATCCCACCGCACATCTTGGTCAACTGGGCCGTGCAGATTGCCAGAGGGATGCACTATCTACATGAGGGGGCCGTGGTACCCATCATTCATCGGGACCTCAAGTCTAGTAACAGTAAGTAATTAATGATATGAAAATATAAACACAAGTAAGGCAAACATCTATGTCTAAGTCAACTTTATTATCTCCTTTCTAATTATAAAATTGCACTGACCCCTTAGGATTTATATTTTGTGGATACATTTTAGTTTGAAAAGACATAAAGATTGTTTGTACCCTCAGGAGGATGTGAAATCTGGTCAGTTTGCTCAGCTGCAGGTCCCCCATCCCCTCAATCCATTACTCACTCACACCTTCCAGGGCCCTCCCACCTTCAGCTCTTACTCTGTTCAAATATTCAGTGATTTACTGAACACTTAACCAGACAAACCCAGTGTCCGGCCATGTTTTCAACCAACCATGTTGTTTACACTGATAAGGTCGTTGGGTAAGAGGTATTTCACACAGGAGCGTTCCAGATGTGGTCAAAGAACACCACGCTTATTCCACTCTGCTTATCTACCAATCAATACACCAATAATTTAATCCTGAGCGTCTCAAATATAGGGCAGGGTATGGTTAAAACATACAGAATAAATGAAGTACTACTGGTGTAGAGGTTATGCACACATCTAAATAGAAATAGACCCTTCAACATTGCGAATTGAGTTTCAAATCAATGAATAACAATTCAAAGTTTCCTCTCATTTAGCTGTTTCCGTGAGGGAATGCTAACTGCCATGCTGTTGCTATGTTATGACATCACATGCATAACCTCTATAAAAATGAAGATACCAAGTTTTGATACCTAGGTCCTGACATCACTAATGAAATAATAAAATGTATCTATAGTTATGTGAGGGGGAACGAGGTTCTAAAATGTTCTGTTTTATGGATCTATATCATAATTAATATAGCAAAGGTACCGGTATCGTAAACTAAACTGTTAAAGTATTGGTATCAAAAACAATTGAAAGGCACCCAGCTCCACTCAAACATTATATTATTCAAAATGTAAACTGCCTTTTTCCAACTGTGACCTTTGACAACAGATGACTTAGTTTGAAGACTAAATCTATTCTAGCCTGTGTAAGGGACTGACCCATGCCTTCCAGGTGTGTGTGTGTGTAATATGACCGTAGCGCTTTCACTCCATGGACCTGTGGCTTTACGGGGAGCAGCTCTGGTGCTATGGCTCTGTTAGGCACAAACCACCCACAAAGATTTAACTGGAGGAAAAGTTCATGTAGAGGAAAAATGCAATCGCTAAATGTGCAGAATGAGAACGCACACAAAAATATTTGTGACGGTGAAGTCCGACACGAAAACAATCCTTTCATAGCAGCTGTGTGATACCAGGCTGATGGGAGTGGACCAGCAGAGGCAGCGAGCTGAGAGCGCTCAGGTCTGAATATCTGTGTGGACTTATATTTGACTGAAGTGACAGTTTGTGTTTGCCTGTAAAGAGGGCAGTGAGTTCAGCGTTGTCTGCTCCACACATGAAGGGGCTCCCTGCAGAGTGCCGGGCTGTTCCCCTGGTTAAACCTACTATAATCCAACATGGAGAATCTGCCACATGCTTTTCTGTGCCTGTCATCTGTTATATGGGAGTGCATTGACATAGAAAAACATTATGTCTGTAAAGTAAATATGTAAAAATATGAATACGGTGAGTACACTGCAGTCCGTATTAAGCGGCGTAGGAATGATGTCAGTATTCAAAGCATTTATCTGACACATCTGGTACACATTATATTTGAGTGAAGTTACACTAATGTGCTGAAAGTAAACCTGAGCCCTCAGGTAAACAGAGGCCAAACACCTCCGTCTTGACTCAACTTCTCAGCCAGTTATTTATCAAGTCACAGAGTACACAAGCCTCGCACAGACAAACACACGGCTATTTGATCAATGATTAGCCTGTAAAGTAATATGTTGGAAGTCAGTGAGATTTGGCCTATCTCTTTTGTGTTTTTCAACCTAATCTGGAAAATCCCAGCCTGCAGGGAGGAATGTTGCTAATGAGGGATAAAAGCTTAACATACGTTTGCACAATGGACTGGTCAAGCAGCGGTTGCTAGGCGACTGCGGCCAAAAGAATGGCTAGAACTCGGAGGGTCTCAAAGCCCTCGTTTTGCTTTGTTCAGTTCATATTTAATCTCCCAGAGAGCAGCTACTCTTTTATTGGCTCCAACTCAGGGGCTTTCCTTGTTATACTTCTTTTACCTTTTAACTTACCTCTCCTCTTCAGTCACTATTTCTTTGCCTGGGGCTGCACGACTAAAATACATGTACAACGTATCTGTTCAAACTTTGTTTGTTTATTTTTTCTTTGCATATTTAAACTTGTATTGTTGCAGAAAAAGTGGCAGACCTTTTAAACTGTGATTAAAACAATGATTAAACTTATCAAATAGTCAGTTCTCAGATTTACATTGTTTTACTTCATATGTTTTTCTACTTCAAATCTCTCCTTCAGGAGAAACTAACAGGTATGACCAAAACAACAAGTGAAACTTGGCCCAGAGCCAACATCCTTAACCCACATTAACTTTAGAGTTTCACATCTTGCCGCAGAGAGTATGTCAGGAATGTGCACTAGAATGTCATTGAAACTTGTACTGTTTGTTTTGAGTGTGTGCACTTGCCCTGTCACATGTTCTGCTCAGACTCACAGTATCACAGCTGGGACATTTGGATCATCCACTCTTTTGACTGATGCGTCTTGTATTAAATGTTAATAATTTTGTGTTGAGTTGAGAGGAAATGTCAGCAGCACTGTAACTTTGCTCTGGCTTCCTCACAATAACCCTTGGTGACACACAGACAGTTAGTGGCTGTCTTTTCTGTGAAGAGAGAATGGGCAGAGGGGAGAGAGGAGGAGTGGATGCTTTCACCGTGTTTTTTATGACCTCTCCCTGACTGCACCTATTGTTGTGGGACAGGCTGAAAAGGGAAAAGGCCCACAGCTGAGAGGAGCTACCTTCAAAATCAGCCAATGGCTTCCCAGGCTCAGTGGCACTTTAATAGATGCTAACATGGCAGAAAGGTCCTTGTTGTACACCTTTGAACATTTCTTTGTTTGAATGCCTGGGTTATGAGCTGATCTAATGTTAAACAGGCAAAAGAGGAAGCCAGGCGACAAAGCGGCCCAGAGAGACGTGACCATGATGGATTCAGCCTTTAGCCCTGATCCTTTTCCCATCATTCCCACTGCCCGGGGCAGAGCAGGCTCGCAATGTTACAACCGGAAACACTCTGGACTTGTGACTAATTTGAGTACCATTTAGACAGTTGTACTCGGTCAAATCTGTTGGAATGGAATAGATCAGTACAGATGACAATCTTACACAAACCTTTTGTTCGTCAATGAAATCTTTGTATTTAAAATCCATGAACTCAGCGCCTCAACATGACACTGACTGACTTCTCCTGTATTTTATTGTCAAGGATTTTGTAAATTTTTATTGCGTTCCACTGTAGATTATAATGATTCACAGCAGCAGCTAATCACAAATAAATATTAACAATATGCTGGCAGTGTGCAGCACATTTCACTTTCAACTCACAGCAAGAAGGTCCCGGGTTCAGCTCCTGGGCTGGTCTTACTGGTTGGACGTTGCAGGTGCTCTCTAAAAATGTACAATAGAGGCGCCTCGGGGTCAGGGTTCCCCTGAAAAAGAAACTAAATAAATAACTAAAGCATAAACTAAAGCCAAAGCAAAGACATTTGGCCATGATCCATTCACTTTAATTCAGGTTAATGTGAGCTCACTCTCAAATTGAATAATAATAAAATAAGACAAAAGAGTAAACCATTAGTAATGACTGTGGCTACGATGGTAAAGGCCTTCTAATGGTTCTGGATGATTGTAGTTAGTCCTGGTACACTGTTGTATGTAAAGTTTATTTGTACAGCGCTTTACACAGACTCACAAAGTGCTTCAGTAAAAACATACAACAATATATTATTTATTGAAAGTTCAACAACAACTCAAAACATTGTAGAATTCATGGCAGCACTGAGTCGAGCATTGTGTCCTTGTGCAAGACACTAACCCACCATGAATGTGCTGGGGACTGGTTGGCCGATGGCACATATTGGCAGCCTTGCTTCTGTCAGTCTGTCCCAGGACCATTGTAGCTTAACACCACAGACTGTGGAGTGAGGGAATAATGCATGTAGAGCAGGCAAATGTGTCCAGAAAAGTTCTACTGTATAAAACCAATGCATTTATATTCTTACATTTAGATGAATTATCTACGGCGGCCCAATTAGCCAAAATAAATAAATGTCCACACCGATATTACATATCACAATCAGAGAAAAATCTTTATTTCAATCGATTAAGCCAAATAGAATGATTAAAGGATTAACCAGTTAATCATGAACACCGCTAGTTATATAACATAGAAACTAATGCATAAATACATGAATGCGGACAAATAGAAGTATAGGGTTGATTCATTTCAACTTTATTTATTTATTTACATGTTTAATTCAGCATATTTTAATAAAGATCTGCCAATTGGACATTTGTGTCTAATTTGGGGCTCCATAGTAATGGTGCTTTAGCTTTGTAGAAAACATTTAGTTTCCTGCTAACAGCTTGAGATTGAGCTGGAGGCTCTGAGAGCAAAGGGAAGAAGCGTGGGATCAGCTTTGAAGAAGCAGCTCTGCTTCTGATCTTCCCACTGCGTCCTCATGAAAGATGGCTGTGCCTGAAGACCTAGTGTTGGAAAGGCCAGTGACAGGGGCTGGACTCAGGGTGGGGTCTACCTTGGGGGCAGAGGCATCTCCAATTGCCTTGTACTGTTCTCGACTTTTTAGAAGAATGGGAAAACAGAAAAAAGGGAATAGGACCAACTCAAAACAGTATCGGTACATGTGTACATGCACAGAAAAGTTCTGCTTTTGTATTTCTTACTTTTCATTGGTTATTGACAGTTAGCTAAAGGAAAAGTGATATTTAGCAGCTGATTTAGTACAAGCCCATATGTTTTTCACATTCCCTTCACTTGTTTCAGGGTGCATTTGCAAACACTGCTTGTATAGTAAGAACTGAACTATAGATGTTGTTTGTCTTTGAGAGACTCTAGAAATTAGAAGAGGTCATGGGGGTGGACTTCAAAGTGGGGCCAGGCTGGACCTGAGCCATTGGTTAGTGAAGAGACCAGTATGGGTCCTTCGCTTTTGGCAAGATTGTCTCATAGTTTGGTCCACTTTGTTTTGTTCATGAATAGTTTCACAGTAGTGTTGGTTTACGCTCTGAGGCAGATAATCTATTTATAAAACATATTTTTACGTTTAAATTAGCTCTGGTGTAATAGGGATGCCACAACAGGTTCAGCCCCAATGGCTCGCTGTTACTGTTCTGTAATAACCACTTTCTTAGACCAAGGAGCATCAACACTGACACCACTCACCACAGCAAAGGTCTTAATGATTAATAGATGCTATTAAAAATACCAGCCCAGTAGCATCAAGCCTGGACACCTTGAACCTGTGAGCCACTTGGACACAAATAGCTCTGGCAATCTGGACTTTATTTAGCATTTTGAAGTTGTATTTGAATTATATGCTGTAACTGGCTACATCTCCTAGGGCAGTGCTACAGCCACAGGCCTACTCCAATATTTAAGCTGGGGAATCACATTACACAGGCTTTCTCCAAATAAGCAATAATTTGAATGAATGAAAAATATTTATTTCGATACATAACAAAATCATCCTTATTTGAATGCTATAATACTATATACACATCAAGTTTCCTATATCATCAAACCCAGAGTGAGAAGAAGGTCCCACCCACCCTGTAATTTTGTATTTTAAAACACTATACCTAATGTTTTCCTAGAAGTGGAATGAAATTAGTTTTTTTCCTCCTTTTTTTGTATATTGCAAACATTTGTAGAAATAATACTGTGCATCTAAATATAAAGCATTTATTGTCAAGTTAATGGTTTGCGGGCTAGTTTTCTAGCATTTCTGTGACTATGACCCTAAAAAGTGACCCCGCCAGTTGTGGAATTTGGTCATACACTCATCTCTAAGAAGAAACAGGATTTTAGAAATGTGGAAGGAAAGTTAGGAATGTGTTGGGACCACAACTATCACTTAATTTTACTTGCTCTCTCTCTCTCTGACTATCTCTCTTCACTATACCTGAAAAATCAGGTATAGTGCCTTTAATTGTGGTATTTTCACATCTGTACTGCCTAGTTGTGCAATACTGTTGGGTCATGATAGTGTGACATTGATTCTTAATCAGCCACAGTATCTCCGTACATGTGTGTTTAAACAAGTAGCTCTACAGATAAAGCCACATGTTACATATACAGCCAGTTTGAATCAGCTTGGACATTATTATTCTGTTGAGTCGATTGCAATGTGGCTGTTCTTGAAGGTGTTTTTGTCGGCTGACGTCTGCATGGAGTCATGGAGACAGAAGATCCTACTGTCATATCAGTTATTTCTAGAGGGCTGACACTGATGCACCAGGGAGCCACAAAAAGAGTATTTGGCCTGACATTCTATCGGCCGCACGGCGTAGACTAGGTCCATCCCTAAACCACTGTTCTGGCTTGTGTAACTAAGCCACTATAAGTCATTATGAACCCACAGCGGCAGCTGGGAGGAATCTACGGAATCAGAATCACTGAGAAAACTTGACAACAGGAAGTAGGAGTATATCATTGATGCAGTGAAACCTGTTTGTAATGGAATTCCCATTGTTGCAGCCCAGGTAGAGGATCCCCTCAGCGCCCAAGGCCTGTAATGGCACCATTAGCTGTGTTTTAATGCAGACCCAGAGGAGCTACAGAAGGCCACAAATCACACACTGGTGCATTGTGCATGTGTGATGACAGCACTCGAACCAATATAAAGTTGAACCTACATGCAGTAGACAGGCACAGAACTCTTTTGGCCTTAAAGGAGGAGATTATGATCAATTTTAACCTCTTAAGACCTAGAGTCCCCGAAAATGGGGACTTTTTTTTCAGATACAGTTACTGACCTACGTGTTTTACGCAGAAAAATATTCCAAAGTTGCAAATTAGTGACAGCTGATGTGGGATTATCCATTTCTGTTGTTATTTCCTACACCACAGGGAGGAAAAAGGCCTTTTTGCAGAAAAAAAGTGTGGTTTTTTCAGGCGGAAATTCATTCAAACCTATGGCAACCTCATTTTATTGTCAAACAACATCATTTATTTTTATTTCACTTCCACCGTCATCCCAAAGCTCTACCAAATGTGTGGACACCAAGATTAGCCATGTACACCTAGGATGTAAA
>OMNZ01055549.1:0-14279 GCA_900303255.1 Lesueurigobius sanzi | reverse complement strand
TGTGTGGGTGGGGGGGGGGGGGGGGGGGGGGCGTGTGGGGGGGGGGGGGGGGGGTCCGGTGCCTTAAGAAACCCCCCATTGACCCATTTTGTTCCCGTGACCCTCTTCGTTTGTGCGGGCCGGCGAGGGCTCGTTTAAAAATGACGAATCCTGCGCTCCCATTGGCCGAGCCGCATTGTTAAGGTTCGCCATGGTAACGGGCTGCATGAGCGTGCGGCTGCCTCACTGCGCAGGGGGTTTTGTTTTGGCGGCTTTGAATGGACAGAACAGAGAGAGAGAGAGAGAGAGAGAGAGGAGGGAGGAGGGAGGGATGTTTTTTAAGAGGAATGGCAAGAGTACGGGCTAGTTTTTTTTGTTTAGGAGAGAGAAAGATTTGAAGCTGTTGGATTCTGGGATTGTCGAGGAAAAATAGAGCGTAAAACAAGTTGTAGCTTTGCCCAGACTCATAAATCAAAGTGGAATTGGTTGGACATTGCCAAAGTCTATTTTCCTAAAAGGAACTTGTATTGAAGAGAAATACTTAATTTGCATGACATAATCCAACGCTGGCCAACTTGTAAATAAGAATACACTGCAAAAAATATATCTTGATCAGTTTGAAATATTAGAATTCAGTGTTTGACCCTAATTAGAGTAACAATCTGCCAATGGACTATTATTTTTTACCCCTTTTTTAATTTATTTTCTAATCTTTAGGAACAATAAGAAGTTTTCTTTGGATGCAATTAGCTGTTTTTAACAAATACTCGTTCCATTGGCAGATCATGTTAGTTACCTGCTCAAATCAAGGTCAAATTAAAATTAAATCTATTTTCAGATTAGTTTATCTGGTGTATGTTCTCAATGGGCCTCATTCATGAATATTTGCTAAAAAAAAAAAGTACAAAAACTTTAATAAATAAATACCGTTACTCTTATTGTAAATAGCCTCCTGTATTTTGACTAAATTATCTCCTCTGATTACGACAGGTGTGACTAACGAGCTTCAGCCCTCAGCTGTGAAAGTCTGATTTACACTAACTATCTCCTACCTCTATATCCACTTCTGATCACTTTCATTCTCTCAAAAAATATATTTTTTAATGAAATTATTTTTAGAAAAATGTTGCTCATGTTGTATAAGACTGAGAGTTTTTGGGTCCATTCTGACTGTGATAATATTCTAAAACTGCAGATTTTCTGTGCGTAAGAGTCCTCCTGACTGTTCTTAGGATTTGTTCTTCCAGACAAACTCTTTCAGCTAAGAACAAATTTTGTGAATGCGAAAAATGCTCTTAAGTCGGCCTTAAGAAGAGATTTGTGCATAAGTTTGTTTCATGAATGAGGCCCAATGTTTTGTTTGATGAAAAAAAGGATAAAAATATAAAATAATCCATAAATATTCAAATGGAGGGTATGATCAATGTTAGTTTGTAATATCCCGTTAATGTTGTTCAACAGATACAGTTCATCAACTTGGAAGCAGTAGGCTGTCTTTCATGAAATGGTTTCTAAACTGTTGCACTTGTCCCACCAGTATACAGTAGATGCCATTGTTAAATTTGAATTCCATTTTGATGCTGTATAAGTTTTGGGCCACACTGGAGTAGACCTACTGGGCACCTGCTGAGGTTTACCCAGTCTAATGCTGCGTTCCATTTACCTCGGAAGTTGGAAGTCGTAGCTCGGAATGACGCCACATCCCAGTTGAGGACGTTCCAGTTACAAAGTCGGAGTTTGTCACCAATGAGGGCTACTGTTGTTAGCATTTGTTAGCACAGCGTCTGTTGTAGTTTGCACATAACACATGTACAATGCAAATTTCACTACAGCAGGATTTTCACATATTTGAGTCATCGTACAATGTTTGTGGCTCATGTAGTGCCGCAAAAATAGTCTGTAGTGCTAGTAAATTGATATTTCAAGAGCTTCTACTGACAGTTCACGCTGGCAGCGGCCATGTTGGAAATTCAACTCGGGGCTTGAGAGAATCATCCAACCAGTGGGAAATACGACTTCAGGGGGCGTTCCAGTTAGAACTTCCCCCTTGGAAGTCGGAAATCCTGACTTCCGAGGACAAATGGAATGCAACATTAAGTCCAAGCGTAATCCTTTACTTTGTTGGGGTTTGCAGGTGACCTGAGGTCTTAGTGTGGTCAGCGTCAGGTCAGAAAAATATATAATTTGAGCTAATTTAATGGTAAACCTTCAACACATGTGAATGGAGCTCAAAGTTCTTGTTTTTTGTCTGGAATAAAGGTTTAAAGGAGCTGTGATTTTGCACTGGGGGGCCCGGCCTGACTCTAATACACAGAGGCACATGGGCCCTCAAGGAGTTTGTTGGCCATACTTATATTTATATATCTCGTATCATATTCAATTTCCGATTTATTGTATATTTTTTCTTACTTACCAAGAATTTTGTTTGTCTTTTATTCATTGTACATAAGAGATTTTTCACAGTTTATTGAGAGATGTTAAGTGACATTTATTGTATTATTATTACTATCTGAAATTCATTTTCTTCTTTGATGGCACATTTCCTATTTGCATGCCCTGTGTGAGATCAATATAGTCTTCTTATCTTATTTCATCTTATCTACAGACTGGGAATAGTTTTGACACATATGAATCTAAGCACAGCAGGAGATAGCAAATCCTTATGGCACTTGGTTCAAAGGGGAGAAGCCTCTTCTTTAAGTTTGTTTTGCTGCCAGTTCCAGATGATGCACATGGAGACAAGTGCATCTCACCCTTTCACAATAAAAGCGTGACTAATGTGTTCTTAAGAGGCTGCGGGGCGCTGACCCAAACGCAGTGTTAACGAGGAGCCGGAGCCAAGCAATGTCTTAGATGCAAACTTTATACGCTACATTTGGCTTTTTGTAATTGATGCTTTCATTTTTCAGTTTATTTGTGATCTTTCAGCCATTCACGGGTCAGACAAGACAGGCATATTGTGCTAATCTAAGTCCCAGCTGGCAAGAGGTCATTCACAAGCCTCAGTAAAGCAGGATTTGGTGAAGATGCAGAAGAGAGAGAGGATATAGGAATAGGAAATGTATGCTTTTATTTCAGTTCTTCTTAGAAACAACATCGCGCCATATTACAACTTAAGTGCATTTGAAGCACTGTTTTTCCAAATGATCACATACAGCTTTATGGAATAACAGCTGTGGTAAATATTAATAGTTTTCACAAGTTAAGTGCCAATTTCACGGAGTAAAGTTAAATAATTGAGACTGAATAATAAACATCCTAAAAGTGTCACTAGTCGTAACTGCTTAACTCTTTGACTGTATATACGTATGTCAGTTGATATTCCTTTGACAGGGAAGCAGGGCGGACCGCCATAGAAATGCATGAGGCTGATTAAGACTTACACGTCCATGTTGGCAATCGATAAAAGCCCTACATTTATATGTAGACAGAGAAAAGTTACCTCTTCACTTTAATTAAAGGACAATTCATAGTGCCAATTTAAGATATGTGTATTCATTTTAAAGCAGATTTCCCAGTGACATATAGTTTGTAAGGTTAATATCTACTTTATTGTAGTCTGCATTCTTCAAAAAAGCTGGAGATTTCAGCCTATTGTAATAGTAATCAATCAATATACTGTATATTTACAGCTCTGGAAAAAAGAGACCACTGCAAAACTTATTTGCTGATTTGCCACTGCTGATTTTACCATATAGGTATGTGTTTGACTAAAATAAACATTCTAGTTTCATTTTAAACTACTGCCAACTACTGTGCTTGTGTTGGAATTTAACACTGACACTATGATGGAATGGCTCTTAAACATGTAGAGATGCTGATTTCAGAATAAAATGAAGTGGTCTTCCAGAGGTGTATTTTTAGAGCCCAGTGTCACGAACAGAGTTGCCTCATAGGACTTCAGTGAAAACAGTCCAAACAAGTGTAATATCTAAACAAACTAACAAGCCTATCCCCCATCTTCAGACCCCCCATTGCCGCGAGGAAAAAAAACACTGGGATAAAACAGAGCAACCTGGAGGAGCACCACAATGAGGAGAGAGAGGAGGACAGGCTATAGGTAGTCCCAGGCTGATAAGAGCTATAGCTAATCTCCAGTCTGAGCTGCAGTTCTTGTTGGCCAGTCCTTCAAGGCCGTGGGCCAGGATGCGTTTGGGTGGAAGGGTCGGTCTCGAACAGAACACTTCCCCAGGGAGTGTTCTGTTTTATATCATTAGTAGTAATAATGGCGTATTGCACTTTTCAAGCCTGATTACCAAGTTTCTCAAAGTGCTTTCACTGTAGACATTATTCATTCATACCCCACACAGAAAGCCCCTGTCCGATCAAACCCAGAACCTTGTGACTGTGAGGCAGATGCGCTAACTATACTGTGGTATCCTGTTGCCCCTATTGTGCATGTTTTGGGGGTTAATACGGGAAAAACAGGAGCGCCCAGAGGAAACCCATGCAGACACGGGGAAGAACACACACACAGCCCTGTCTTTTAAAAGATGTAAAAAAGCTGCACACACACAATGAATAACGCTGAAATCCAAAAAAAGAAAGTGTATCTAAAGTGTTGGAGATTCCCATTTGATGACTCATGACGCCTGGGCTCCTCCTCAGTTCCACTTTAACAACATTTATCCAAACAGTAACAGTGTAACAGGTGACGCACCCTCTGTTCCAGACAAAAGACAAGTGCGTTTGAGTCTGATTCACCAGAGATCTGTGCATTTTTCTGCCAGGCTCATACCCCCTCAACATCCTAATCCCCCCACACCTCCTGCTGTGAGGCGGCTGCTGCTGCAAACACACTAGGAGGAGTTTGTGCATTGGTAAATTTGAGTTTTGAATTTGACATTTTCATACCTCTTTAAATGACTAAATGATTTGATTTATTGCACCTATTTAGTTATGCACTAATAAGTCAAATAGTGTTAGCTAACTCAGTGGGTCACAATCTAACTTTATTTATGAAGCGCTTTTCATACAAGATGCAACTCAAAGTGGTTTACAGATTAGAAGCAGATCATTCAATACACAAGCAGTCGTTTCACTAGGGATCATTTTTCTCAGTCATTTTGAAGGACGGATTTGTAAAAAGTCTGTTGTGAGCTATATTTATCCTTCATTAATGAATCTCTTATTATACTATATTATACCTAGTACTATATATGTAAGAAAACACAGATTACAGGATAAATGGATGCAAATCTAAATATATTTGTGAGCAGAATCATGGAACATGAATTTGGAAACTACATTGCGTTAAAACTTATGTGTAAAACTCTCAAAAGATGACAATGGTTTCAAAATGAGTCTTCAAAATATTCTGTCATTGACAGATCATTTTCAGTTAGTTTTTCTCAGGGAATGTTTTCCCAAAATTTACTAAATAATAATAATTTAGAAAACAATTATGATCTTAATACACTATGATAAAAGTTAAAATTATTCAATTATATTTTACTTAATGCTAAGGGGAAATGTTTTCTGTGGTTGATATTTTAGTTGCAAAGATTTTTTCAAAGGGGGTTTTGAATAAACTAGATATTAGTGAATCTGTAAAAACTCTATTTTCACCTAAATCAGGTTAGGAATTAATCCTTTGAAAAAAACATTGTAGTTACAATTTCCCATATAAATCTATGGAGAAACATTGAATCACTGCAATAATTAAACAACTAATTAACTACAATTGTGAAGTTCTTCAGTCTTCATCTGTACTCTGTAGATGAAGTGTAGGACGCTTCGATCTTTGTCCAAAGATCGTCATCAGCTTAATAAAGACGTGAGCACGCTCATGGGTCTCTAAACCAGAATGAGGAGTAACCCCTAAGCCCCTCCTCTCTTGGTGCTAAAAGTAGGAAAACATGTTAGCCTATTCATACGTAATATGGCTCGTTACCTCTGTATTGTCTCACCCTGGGCTAAGTTCTAAGGCTGTTGACACTTCCCATCTCCACTGTCATGCTAATGAGCCTGGACTACTGGGCGGAGCAGGGCCATAGGGAAGTGTCGTATACTTCCCTATGTGAAGTGAAACGTCCTACACTTCAACTACAGACTACAGATGAACTACGATGGACAACTCCTGTACGACTGAGAACCTACTCAAACAATAGTGAAGATTTAGCAATTAAACTGTTGCATGTGTCTCCCCTTAAAATAATAATAAAAAAACATGATTTCAAGAAAACGTGCGATGCGTTTTCTTCTCATCACTCAATTTAAAAACCTTCCCTATTCAGCTGCGGTGTCTGGCCTCGGTCTCAGTGCTGGATCAGTGGAGCTCCTTCAGAGACAGTAGTGTGTTTGCCAGGGGCGTCCCTCCTCTGTGTGATCCGTGATTCAGAGCTGTTCCCTGCAGCGGCCCGTTTTCTCCGAGCTTTGTGTTTCTTGTCTGTTTGCCGTGAGTCACAGTCAACAGTTTCCCCCTCAGCCCCCTCTGTGCACCTGCTCCAGGCCAACACTTCACTCACTGCCGGCGTGTAGGGAGCTGTGCTGCGCGGGTAAATGTTTGTTTGTAAAAGGGATTGTTTATGAAGCCGTCAGTATAGCCCCATGTTGATTATCTTGCTACCTGGCATTATGTCTATCCAACCCATAAGTTATTTTCCATTTTTATGGGATTTTTCTGTTTTTATATTGTCATTGAGTGGGTAGAGATTACATTATGGTTTATCAAATGGTTTTCATGAGACACTCATCTAATTGAGGCAACAGTGGCTCAGTGGTTAGAAGATTTTGGCCTTGGGGGTTTGGTCCAGCTCAGACCACTTCATGCTGTTGTTGTGACACTTTACCCACCTTGTCTTCTCAACATTTTTAAGATGCAAAAGTTGAAGTCGGAAATTTACCAGTTACCATGAACGCACCATTTATTTATTTGTTCATCTTTAGGGAAGGCCCAATGAGACAAGACTGTCTTTTTCATGTATACAACAGACAGAAAATACTTTTACACCTAGAGCTAAATAAATAAATAAAATAAAAGCGTATTATAAATAATATTAATATACAAATAATAATAAATGTATGAGTAGCAATAAAGCTTTCCATTACATTTGAAAACTTTGAATATTAAGAGATGTGGCAGCCAAACAAAATCCTGCTCCTCCACAGCTAGAAACCAGGATTCATCTGTGAGAACACCTTAGACCAGGCCTCGGCAAATGGCGGCCCACAAACAATCAGGCCTGGCCCACTGTCCCACTACCCAGACTTTAATTTATTTAGTTACATAAGAGAGTCTATTGATAGATGCTAAGAGACATTTAATTCATTTAATTCTATTATTATAATTACCCGTTTGAAATGAATTATTTTCTTCTCTGATGGCACATATCCTGACTGTTTGCACCCCCCTGCTGGTGTAACAAACTTGTACATTTCTCCATTGTGAGATTAATTAAGTCGTATCTTATCTCATAATAATAAATACCGCAGCGGCTTGGAGAAGTTGTGGCCATTTGAAGGTCGGCACTCAAAAAAGCTCAAAGGGGAGAAAACGGCATCTAAAGATTGTGCAGTTCTCACCTCTCTCTGCTGCTGGGAGAGACAATAGGGCTCATTTACATCTCATTTAGATAAGCCATACCCCCTGTCAAATGACTGTCAGTCGTGTGACAGGGCAGAAAGTGAGTGAGAAAATGAGCTTCTAGTGGATTGATCAGAATTAGAAGGTACTTTGTTAAAATGGAAATGTTTTTTTTTTTTATTACAAAAAGGCCCTGAATATCACTCAATAATGCACATTGTAAGATGTTACTCCCTTGTGCTATAATGTATAAGGTATAAACCACATCTGCACCTCTGCAATCACACCCGTGTAACACATTCTGTAAGCTGTAAAACACAAGGGGGAGCAAAAAGGTCAGGAAAAAGTGCCATCAAAGAAAAGAAAAAAGTTTGCAAACAGGTAATATATAAATAAATGTCTCTTAGCATCTACCAATAAAACTGTATAGGCAACTCTTATGTACACTGAATAAAAAATAAGATAAACTCTAGAGAATAGAGCTTAGCGGGACACTTGACTTGAGGTTTGCTCCATGGTTTGTCCCCGCTGTTTATTATTATTATTATTATATAATTAATAAAAAATATTCACACCTGTCATTTAAAAACAACTCACACAACCAGAAACCAATGTCTTTTTGTGAAACATCACAAACTCTCTATTAATCAAATAGCAATTCAGAGTCAGACCATCTCAAAGCCAAAGCAATGGGAAGTTAAACACAGCAATAATATATGAAATATTTATTATTCTCGCTGCAGCCAAAAGCTAGGCCCTGTGTCATGAGGGCTGTTTTAGGTTTAAAAAGATTAGGGGCTTTTTGGCACAGATTGGTATAGTCCCACTGTCAGATTACCCCAGAGCTTCTGTTGCTCCAATGGTAGCTAGGGATGTGCCGATCCGATATTCAGTATCAGCAGGATCCGGCTATTATTCTGATATTATCAGATTAAATGACTGGCATGGGTTGATCTACCAAAAGACGGTTGTGTATCTGCGGTCGATTATCTGCAAGGGCTCCGGGCTGCAATTTGACCACAGCGGTAATCCTGCTCTTTACGCAGATCGAGTTCGAGATTCGGTTCGAACCATTCACACTAAAGAGCCATTCAAAAGAGTTGATTCGGTCGTGAACATCACATCGCTAGTTACCTCTTCGTCTTCCATGGTATTCAGCCTCAGGAGTGGAAGCAGATCTTTGGCAAAATCCTGCTGCGTAGTAGCAGGGCAGGCAGCGTTGCCACCAACATAGCCATGTGTTTTCGTTTTTTCATGTAGCCATGTACTCTCTGGGCCATCTTTTTGCGCTTATCTTTGTAACACACTTTTGTGTAAACATCACAATGACATACGAATGCTGTGGTCAATCAGTTGTCCTTTATTTTATTTCTGCGTATAGTGAAATTATTGAATGTTGTAGTGTGGTATAGTTCCACTTCGGTGCCCAAGATGGTGGCCACATTATGCGTGACGTCACTGGAAATGCATCAATTCCCCCCAAAATTTGACCATCTTTTACTAAATTTATGCCTGTACCCTATCCACCTGCCTATGATCTCATCTCTGTAAACTTTATGGAAGAATCCCTCGCACATTTGCCATTATTCACGCATAACAACACCCTCCTTACCTATATAAACATCACTGTAAAAACTGTTTTAAGGGGGATCCAGTGGTGGTTGCTAATGGCCCTCCTCTTATCTGTGGGAGTCTGGGGAGCGTCCATCTACCTGCCAGCGCACTCTGCTCAGCGTCAGCCTTGGCCTGAGCGCTCCGTACCAGTCTGCACCAGGGAACGGGGAAGCCTGTGAGGTGGATCCCGAATTGATCCATGACACATTTTGGGGGATGGGTGTTATCAGTGCTCCAGGAATGCACCGTAGCTTCACAGTTAGACGTGGAAAGAGTTGGATGTGGTGCTAGTGGGTGTGATTATAGGTCAAATGATAAAATACAACTGCTACAATTTGTTAGATGCCAGGTTTTTTTGGGAGTCCATATTAGACTTGAAAGTATGGGTGAAAGTGGGTCTAGCTCATGTGCTTTGGCTTTTGGCATATTGCATAATGAAGGTGAGACATTGCATAGAAAAAAAATATATAATTGAGTGATATTGATTTGAAACTTTTGCTATATACTTTGGAAACAAATATGAAAAAAAGACGTATTGCAAATTTGCAAATGTTATGTTCTCATATAAAAAAGATGGAAAAAATCTGCCAATATTTTGAGGTACAAAATCAAAATAATGGATGAAGCCAGATTTAATTTTATGGTTACTTACAAAGATCTGTTCAGAGCGGGATTTTGAACCTGTTTAGTTTGTGAATAAACTAGTTAAAAACTCCATAAATAAGGCCAGTAATTAAATATTGAAAAATATTACAGAGAAAACTCCAGGTCGTCTTTGTAAATGAGAATTTGTTCTCAATTGACTCACCTGGTAAAATAAAGAATACAGGCAAACCTTCAAAATATTGTTAAGAGCAAGACTGGAAAGTTTGGAGTCTGTAGGAGCTATTAATGTGGAGAACTTGCCGCCACAATGTGAGAAAAATGCATTTTGAGAAAATGATCTTTGAAGTTATAATTTCCCATACAGTTCTATGGAGAAACGGTTACACTCCTTTTTGTTAAAAGAGCAATCTGGCCCAAAATCTGAAAATTGAAAAAAAAGAAACTGTTTTGCCTGCAGTGTTTCCCCTTAAAAATATTGTTGCCACCAAATCATCAGTGGAGGATGTGACCTCATTGTTGTCAGAAACATAGAAACACACTAGCTCTTCTGGGCACGTCCCTGACCTTGCCCGTGCACGTGAAGCCGATGATTGTTTGATCTCTGTTTTGTCAGTGTGTAGCGTGAGACTTTGTTTGACTTTGTGCTTGTCCACTTAACTTGATCTGGTTCAGCATCTATCATTTGGCAGCGTCCGTGCATAGCTGTTCCTTTCCCTCCATTCCAGTGTACCATCCAAAATAGACGTGGAAAACATTCAACAAAGGTTAAGAACGTGTTTCACTGAAGAAGTGTACCTTCAAATGAGCAGATTCACACAAATCGGGACCAATCGAGGCCAACATTGGAAGAATATGAGAAAGGAAAATTTCCTTCAGGATCTTTGAAAGCAAAAACAACCACGATTCACCGAGCTTTGGGTGGAAATAAGATGAGAGTAGTCAGCCAAACAATAAAGAAAATTGGATCAAAAATCTGTCAAACACGCTTCAACTACAGAGTACAGATGACAACTGAAGATGTTTTGTTTGTATGACTGAGCTTACACAGACATGTCGATATCAAAAGCTAAATTAAATAATCATCAGTACAAAGCCTAAGGCTCCTTGACTGGTGTAATCCATGTAAATACCAAAGTAAACATGTCTGAAGGGATTAGATACAGAGGTGAGTGAGTGAAGACTGAGGAAGAGCAGATGGAGCAAACATCTGTGGTTTGTTAAAGGTGGATGTGAAGGGTGAAAAGATGGTGTGGTGGAGCGGTAACTATGTAACTGGTGTCATTGCCCAATTTAGATCCCTTCCCAATTTGAACCATAGTATTATTTTATTCTAGGCTGTTGTTAAAGGTGAGACACTGCAAGCAAAACTCTTTTTTTCTGGTTTTGGGCCAGTTCACTCTCTTAACATATAAACTTTCACTTGGAAATAAATAAATGACCTAACCTTTACAATAAGAAGTGTAATTATTGCACTGATTCAATGTTTCTTCATAGAATTATGGGAAATTGTAACTTCAATGACAATTTTCCCAAAATGCATTTTTCTCTCATTGTATCAAAACCATCTCCACTTTAGGAGCTCCAACAGACTCCAAACTTTCCAGTATTATACTTAACAATATTTTACAAGTATGTTCAGTGGGATTTTTCAACGTTCCATTCCAAGCCTCGAGTTTTGACCTTCAAAAAACAAGGCAAATTTTAAATTTTGACAGATTTATTCACAAATAACGAGTTTATTCAAAACAAAACAAGACATCCAAAGTCTCCTCTGATTAAATCTTTGTAACCAATATATCAACAAAAGAAAATCATACATTTAAACCTGTCTCTATCCATTATTTAGATTTTGTCACCAAAAATATTGACAAGTTTGGCCATTTTTATGTATAAAATGCCTTATTTTTTACATGAAAGATTGACAGTAAAGTTGCAATACATTTTTTCCTAATATTTTACTTAATAATATTTTAGTAATATACAGCAAAATTGTATTATTTCCATTTTCACCTGCAGTGTCTTGCCTTCATCCTGACTAATTCTATGTTTTAATTGATTTGGAAATAGTTTTTATGTTCTCTCTCCGCTGTAGCTTCATCTAATTCTTTGTTTTAAATTAATGACGTCAAGGTTGCCCTATTTCTCCATCTTTATTTGCAGAAAAAGATCAGGGGATTTGGCAGGCGCTGGGTGTTTTGGGGGGGTGTTTTTTGCGGGGGATGTCGGGGCGCTGCTGGTGTCAGAGCAGATGAAGGATGTGATAACGTGGGGCTCAGAGGATCTGACAGTGTGACAGGGAAACGAGGTGTGAGTGTGAAGACAGATGGTGAGAGGAGAATATGTTCTGAGTTCAAATTTATTTAAACAATGTTAAATGGTTTGATCAGTTACCTTCAAATAATTAAGTTAGAAGTGCTAATTAATTATAAGACACTATTTTGGCATTAAGAAGCATCACAATCATTAACATTACATTTCACCGTGACATGTTTTGTACTTCAACTTGATTTCTATCTTTTTAGATTTCCAAACACACATTCATTTTATGCTACAAGCAGTTATTTTATTTCAGATATTTTTTTAATGTTGAAATATACCTAAAAAAAATGGCCAAGCAAACATGTGTCTTTGCTGTGAGTGGCTCTTCGCTCCTAAGACCTGACTTGTAACTTTACTAGGAGCGGGGACATCTCCACCTCGTCTCCGTGGAGATGTTGACTAAAGACAGCCAAATATAAGATTTATATATAGAGTATATATGTTTTTTCTTATTTATTTGGTTGGTTGGGACAGTGTATGTTAATGAACACACACGAGAACCGCACATGTAACACTCACAAACACACTCTCATTCATTCTGGACTATTGTACATGTTTTTAGTGGTAGGAGAACATGCAAACTCCACACAGAATCAGGAATCGAACCCGGGACCTTCTAGCTGTGAAGCACGAGCGCTAACTGCTGCGCTACTGTGCCGCAGGTTATATTCATAGGTTAGGTCCTCATCCAAATCCACTCTCTGATTACCCACTGCAAAAAATAGCCTTTTTCTAGCTGGTCATTACGAGCATGTTTTCTGTTGCTGGCAATAGTATAATTGAAAATGTTACTCAGTGAACCTTTAAGTAAAAGAAAAAGATCAATGTGGAGGTGCTCAAAAGCAGTGTAATTTCTGATAGGTTACTGTATATGAAAGAGCAACTAATAATTGTCAACTTAAAAATACAAGCAATCCTACTATTTTTACTTTTTTTTCTCAAGTGCCACTCGACCAGTGTTGATGATTTTTGTAGCAAAAAATATGAATGATTTTAATGTTCCCTAAAATCACCAAACAAACACTTCACTTATAATAATATTCCATGTGCCCCCTGCTCAGTTGATAGAAAAGCACCTGAAATGTTGCCTGATGATGATGTCGTGCCTTTAACACTTTTGCTACTACAATAGAACAAACAAAGCAAACGTAATACACTACACAGTTCACTGCAAGGCCACCATACTGTATAATTGTAAAGTCGCAGACAGTTAGCCATTAAATTAATTAAATCGTTCTTCTCCTTTTTGTTCTAAAGCCTCTTGTTTGTGCGGCTTTGTGAATGTGACAAAGACAGTAACTAGTGAGAGGTAATTTTCATTGACACTGGCCCATGTGCAGAGTGGTGGTCTTAGAAGTGGGCCAGCTGTCCCTGTAATAGCTCCCCAGCCGTTAGAGCAGATAGAGACGGGGCTTTCTTCTCCTGGTTTCTGTTTCTAAGCGTCTCCAAAGGTCAGAGTTGCCCCTAGCCCACTGAATTAGCCACAGGTAAAGAAGATCAGGATTACGCTGCTGCTGCGGGACGCTACGCTGGAACCCAAGAAGTTCATGTCCAGGTTAAAAGAGCGTTCTCAGTGGAGTGTTGGGAAATCGCTGGTGATGAGATGTTCATGTGGCTGTTCAAAGTTATTGGGAATCACGGATTTATCTAGAATTATTGTAATACCAAAGATATGCTGCATATACTGGATTTATTTATGTACGGTATTTTTCGCACTGGAGTATCAGTCGCACCAGCCAAAAAATGCATAATGAAGACCAGCCAAACTATGAGAAAAAGTGTGACTTATAGTCCAGAAAATACGATATGTATAAATTACTTTAGTACAGAGGGGAGGTACTCAAAATCTGCCATACTCAAGTTACAATGCTATTTTTTTGCTCAAATAGAAGCAAAACTACTCAACATACTGTGCATACATTTGTGATCAAAGGTTTACATCCCCTGGCAGAATGTCAGGGTATGTAACTTATGCATGTCATAGATTATGAATGATAACACAAAAACCTTTATTTCACTCATGGTCAGTGGTTGCGTGAAGCCATTTATGTCAAAAATATGTTTGTTTACACTTTTCAACCAGAGAAAGTAGCCAAATGTCCCTGATCAAAAGTTGACATATTGTGCATTTTGAAACAAACATAAATGTTTTCAGAGCGTCCTGTATTTCAGCTGAAGTGAGTTTTTCTTTGCTCCTGAACAGTTTTCCTGGCAGTTGTTGAAGGTCATGTAAATG
>OMNZ01055544.1:0-10307 GCA_900303255.1 Lesueurigobius sanzi | reverse complement strand
ACGTCTTGATTGAGTAAAGTTAAAGCTAATGTTTGTAGGATGCTCTTTGTACAAGTTCCACATGTCATTCCTCATTTGAAAGCTAAGAACCTCTAAAATTCACTCTGGGATTGTAAAAGTGAGAGCGAGAGAGTCCTCTTTCTGCTTGGATTAGATTATGATCCAAGATTTGGAACAATCAGAGCAAAAATATTTGCAAAAAAAACATCTAGAACCAATGCCTTCAGAGTCAACATAGTTTTTTCACAAAAAATACAAAATTTTGATGCAATTCTTACTCTGAGTCTGTATATCCCAGAAACGATTAATCGATTACTAAAATAGTTGACAACTATTTCAATAATCGATTAGTTGACGATTAATCGATTAGTTGTTTCAGCCCTATTTTACATACTAACTCCTTGCTTTTTAACCATTTGTACTTCTGTTGTGTGGCCTGTCCTGTCTGTAAACATCAACCTGCCCTGGGACTACACATGAAAATTAGCCACGTGGCTAACTCTGGCATATTTACATGTGGACTTTAAGGACTCATGTTAATTAATATGCACTGTCCCATCTTAAATAAATAAATAAATCTTGGCCTACGATGGACAACTCCTGTACGACTGAGAACCTACACGGACAGCCAGACTTCAGTTGTGTCATGAACGGAACAAAGGCAAGAGATATCATCTCCACAGTGCTTTAAACGAAACCGGTTTAGATCAGAAAACATACCGTCTAGCAGCTCTAGCGTCACGTTGGGATCGACATATTCCCACCAGTGCTTCCCGTCTGTGGACACGGGGATCTCCCAGTTGGACCATTTACAGGCCAAATGGATACACACACACGACACGATGGTGGGTCGGTACTGCAGGCAGAACGTGGTGAGGTGCAAGCTGCAACAACATCGAGAAAAGACAACAGAGAGGGACACTGTTAGCCTTTAAGTGTGAAGTTTAAAAAACTAGCGTGGACTTTATCATTTGTTTTTGATAATATTTAAAGCCACTGCGGAACATTCCAGGTTATATGTTGCAATGTCACAAGAGCTACAAACAAGCTCCTAAATAACAGACACAAACAAGTCATTTGGAAGAGGTGCCAATGTATTTAAATGTATTTTGGCTACTTGCAGTCAAGGCAAAGCAGCAATATCTCCAGGGAAACGAGATGCTGATGTCCTACAGCCAGCAAAGTTACGAGTCTGGTCTGACCAGAGGCAAGCTCACCTTTCAATAAAAGATTTCTTATTTAGTCCTTACCTGTGAAAATGCCAGTGATTACATGCTTAAACACTGAAATGTTACGCAGCGTGGCTTTAAAATTAATCACAATCTAAAGCAGGACAATTTCATAACACCCTTACCTCTGTCCACGCGAACAGCTAACTCTAGTTTTGCTAAAAAAAATTCTGACGCTTCATTCAGGAGGGTGCATTTCAAGTTTTGGTTTGTGTACGGCAAATCAAAATGTGTTTGATGGTTTTCCAGAAGCAAAATTATTAAACTTAGCGAAGAATCATCTAGCTAGGGTGGAAAATACAACGTCAAGTTTAACTCTGTGTCACTAAGGAGAATAATAAATAAATAGAAATGGGTGAAGCGCTTGAAGCTGAAAATCTAAAATGCATTAACAAATTTACACAATTCCCCCAGACATAGGTTTAAAACAGGAAAGCAATAATAGCTGCTTCAGGTAATGTGCATCAGAATGAGGAAACAGAGGCCAAATAGTTTTCAAAAGTTTAAGTTTGTGATACTAAAGCTTAAGCTCACAATCTGTACTGCAAACTCACTAAGGTCCTGGCTCATGGGATTTACTGGAAGTGACTATTAGGGGCCCTGTCCCAATACTCGCACTTCCACCTTATGGCCCTCAAATGTGCATTCCCAGATGAGCCTGCGAGTGATCAGGGTGTCCCTATTCTCGAGAGCGGTCTTTCGCCCGGCCCCCTTTGCACCCTTCGTCCGCACTTCCCACTTTGCACTCCCATGTGGACTATGCCAAAATATCAAATCCTGTGTTTTTGCACACTAGTAACCAAAGCACTGGAGCCGTGTCATGCACTTCTACCACATGCACTTCATAGAGGACTGCAGGGTGCAGTGTGGGGATTGGGACAGGGCCCAAGTCATTTGAGCATCACAGTGAGTGACCCGACCGGTAACGGGATGTGTAGAGCAATGACGAAGCAAAGATACACATGCATGCTCTCCATCTTGACAAATACAACCACAGTGGCTGTACCAAAATTGACAGTATATTTTTATATTTTCTATTTGAATAAATGTTGAATTTGTTATTTCACTGATTGGAAGCATTGATCTTGATACCATTTTTCTTATCCAATCATACACCGATACTGGAGCTCAGGGCAGCTGCTGATACTGATACCAGTCCTACTGGACGAGGTAAGAATAAAAACATCAGCAAAGCCTGTGATGCTAGGCCTCATCTTACTTTCTGATTATAAGAGTTTTCCAGACCTAGTAGAGCCTGCACAGACTGTATTTAAGCTGCATTAGCCCGAATGCAGTCAACATCGTTGGGTTCTTTTCTATTCATATGGGTCTGTGACGGTTCAGGATTCAGGCGTTTGTTTCATATAAAACTGTCAAATTAGCCTGTACAGCGCGTAGGCACTTAAACCATTTTCAGTCTAAACAGTCAAGAGTGATGCCAAAACAAATAAATTTGATTAGTCATCGTTGAGACTCATCTGGCTTCTGTTGTTGTATATTAATACATACACAGATCTGTATGTATGAAGTTGACATGAACCAACTTCGGTTACATTCATTACATAGACTATTTAGTGTCATTATTTTTCATAAAGGGCAGGGACCTATGAGCCACGATGGCAATTCACGTTTTTTTTAATGAAATCTCCAAATGGAACATCCACTAAGTTCGAAACTTTTTTTACACTATTTTTTGTTAGAGAGATTAAGTCCACTAACCTGCATATTAGTAAGGTGGCTTAAAGTTCTGACAACAATGAGCGGAATTTCTATATCTATACACTTCTCAATCTACAGAAACCGAAACTATGTTTGCAGCACAGTTTGGAAGCTTATAGGGGGTTCAGGGGGGAAAAAGCAAAAAAGGAAAAAGTTCAAAGTGACTGTAGGCTATACTTACCATTAACTCTAAAAGTTTAAGTGGCAAACTTTAGTGGCAATCTATATTCAGGCTACCAAATTGTTTTCTTAGACATATGCACTCTGTACCAAACAACCTGGAGAGGTAAACAGCACCACTACACTCCTCACAGTGCGTTCGACCCCTCTGTGCCAACACGCTGCCCCTGTACAGTACACCGCACAGCAGCCCGGCCAGTACCGCCCCGCACAGGGTTTCCCAGGGCCCGGGCGCAAGGGCGTTGGTCACAGGAAGGGGGAAGCTATAGTGTGCCATTACAGTGCAATAGAGGGAACAGGATAATAACCTGTTGGTAGCCATGAAATAGGAAGTCTGTGCCAAATCCTTGCTTGCTGCAAAATGAAGAAATAGGCACAGTTAGCGCATGAGGCTAGAATTACGGCAACATTTTCAGGCCAAAGGAGCATTTACCTCGCACTAGTTGGGTACACCTCACTACTTCTGTGTGAGGGTGATCTACAGTAATTTCAAAACCTGCAATAAAAGAATCAATTTGTCAAATTCATCTAAAACAAAATGTACTTCAACAGTTAAGCATATCAGTAACTCACCCAGCGTCTGCAGCACGATCGTTTCCAGTGCCACTAGCTCTTGTGCCTGCTGTTGGAATGCCTAAAACAGTAACATCTCAATGTTAGAAGAAGCAGATTACTCCATAAATGTTCTAATCGGCTGATAACAGTGACCACATATTTCAGCTATACATCAACACGAAGGATATTGTATGTATCACCTGAATTAGAACATTATACTTTTGAAATAGAGCTGCATGCCACAGTACGCTCCATTAAATATAAACAAAACCCTGTAAGAAATACATTTTTCTCATCAATTTGCTCACAATTTCAAACTCAATCAAGACCAAAACCAAATCAATATTCAATATCATATTTTTATGTCGGCATGCGATTTTTTGAAAGGCTGAAAAAAGTGTGAAAATCTCAGTCAGCTTAAAGAGTGGTTTTGTGGGTATTGTGGTATATGTGATATAATAATTTAGCAATATATTGTGCAGTCTCACGGTGATCTCAGTTTTGCGGTTTGACCTGTTGGCGCAAGCTTAATAAAATGTTCTATGCAACAAATTTCTAACCCTCTCCCCTCAGAGAGGTGGTTACCGTCCATCCAGACCGCGTAACTGCAGTCTCCATGTTAAGCAATTGAGTGCTATAGGTGTGGGCTCACAGTACAGCGCGGGACATTGCTGGAGCATGTAGGGGGTGGAAAATATATTATTTTTTAAATTTTAACTTCCGTAGAGTCCTTTTAATGACTATCAGACTAATGTAAACTGAATAACCTGTTCCATTTGTACTGCTCTATTTGCACTCTGTGGTATGTCCATACTTACATTTGCTGCTAATGTGTAATTCACCATTTATTCTGCTGTCTCGTATTGTGTTAAATTACTATTTTATTAGATTTTTCTATCTTATTCTACTTTTATGCATGCCTTATAGTTCTATAATTTTTTTTATATCCTTTTTTTCTCCATAGTTCATTATTTATCACAAGTTTATGTATCATGTTGCATGAGTACACCAAAGAAAATTCCTAGTCTGTGAAACCTTCATTGACTAGATCAAATTTATACTGATTCTGATTTCTTCGTCCACAATGAGAAATAGGTGTGTTACTTACAATATTATAATAATCAAAATGACCCCACAATGTATTCAGACAGTGTGTTGCCTTTTGCGTAACTCAATTCCAAACAGCCATAGTCTACTTACATTGCTCTTAACATCTAAGGGAGGCTCTTGGGGATTGATGTAGGCATGTGCTATTTTAATAACATGTTCAAGCTTCCTGGGCTGCTCCTCCACTTTGGCAGCGAGGAACAACGTCGTTTGAGAAATTATCTGAAATGGGGGAAAAAACAACGAAAGCTTAGACTTGCAGCTAGCCATAGTTATGACATAAACCTTCAATAATACTTACATTTCTATGGAACTTTGAGAACGAATGGATCATATAAAACCTATGCATATAAACTATAGCAGTGTTGATGATTAGCTGAGAGCTGGGGGTACAGTAGTTAAGGATTATTTACACAGAACGGGAGCAAATGTTTACGTGATGACTGGCTACAGGCATTGACTTGGCCAATTTGATACTACGTAGACAGCTGACCGACGCATGTATAATCACGAAAAACACACCCTGTCAAATAAAGCTGAAGGGCAACAAAATACAACTTTACAAACTACATAAATGCACGTTTAAAAAGACTGATCATTGAGGTTTCTGTGAGCTTTGGATGTGGTATTATTTGACGTGATGCTAACAAAGAATATGCGTATGAACAAAAGCTAAGCTAGCAGCTAGGCCTTGCGACGTCAACTCAAAACTTGGCTGCAAAATAAACCACGTAAGCCAACTTTTTTCGATTTTATAGCCATTCCTATTGTTAAAAACGCCCCAAATTATGAAAGAGTCTTATTCTGGGCTGTTTCTGGCATAGATGTCTTACTACGCCGGGTGTTTTCGGCAAGCTAATGATGCTAATGTCTGTGGAGCTTGTTATTTCGTAAGGATACACGTTGAGTCTCTGGCCGATGTCCTGGATGAGGTTGGCGGCTTGCTGTCGGTACGAGAGCTCGCGGTCTGCCTCGATGCCGCTGCGGCGAGACGGCGTGTTGTCCAGCTGCTCCCGGGTAAAGAGCCATTTGGCGGAGGGTCCCCGGTGCACCGCCATTACGCTCCCACAGACAGCAGCCCACCAGGCCCAGGCACACGGCTCCAGCACCGGGAGAGGAGAGGGGGCGAGGGGCCGGAAGAGACGAGGCCGGTGAGGGTCATCCAAGCGCGCCCTCTGCTGGACAGTGAGGGAACCGGTCTCCAACCTTCGTGATGGTGCACCCTCAATGAGGGGCCCTCAGTCATCAGGCGTAGATTTATAGGGGAAAAAAGCGTAATTTGAATCGGTTAAATTCACATGTGTTTGTTTGACCCGTGGGTCAGTTGTGCTGTTTTGTGCCGCAAAATGTACACGTGTGCTTTAAAAGTTTTTAAGATAAATTTCTCCATTGTGAGATCAATAAAAACTATCTTATCTTATTTTAAGATTAAAAACTTAAAGGGCCACTTATTGTGTCTATCAATTTTCTGGTACGAAACCCTAAAAACAATTGATCCTGACCTGGAACGTCAGAAGCTGCCGTGTTGGGATAGTAGGTGCCATGCTGCACCCACAGAGCCATTAGGTCACTAAAAGGTCAAATATTATGCACAAATATCAGGATTTTATTTTTCACTTAAAAGGTTACATGGGCCTATATGGGAGCAAAAGGGTGCATTGCTGCCGTTTTCTCAAATGTTTGCACCCTCAGTTTTAGTTGTATCGCAATGTATGAGGACATTTGCACCCCTTAATGCACCCTCAGATGTGACTGTGTGCACGCATGTCCATGGTGCATGTCAAACCATGATGATAACACCATGGTCATCACACAGCAAGAAAAAAAAGAAAGAAACACCAGCACAAATGAGCATTTTCAAATGATCGACATCGATTCAACATTTGCATTTTATGAAGGGCGAAATTGGTGGCTGTAAATGAATAATCACTTTTTTCAAACCTAAAATAAATAAATAAATAGACTGCATTCAATACAGGTGATATAATACAGGTGCAGAAAATATGTGAAAGCCGTTTTTCTGACTAGAATCCATAGAGTGGTTCTTACTTTAACATCTTCAAGTGGTGTTCAGGGTCATCTGCAATTTAAGGTTTTGTTCGTTTCAAATATAATTTCAGTTATGCTTTGGTTTACTGCATTTACATTTGCTGTATTGTTCTATGTAGACATCATACTCAGTTCAGACATAATATGGTCCAATATAGCTCTAGTTCAATCAAAGACTCTGACGCGATCAATCTAGTTCTAGAGGAACTTGGAAGGTCAAATACTGTATAATGTGATAGTGCACCAGGCGTGAAAAAAGTTTGAGAATAGAGCGCTTCCTAAATAGTGATCGTTCCGTCTTTGTTGCAGTTCTGTATTTACTCCACTAGATGGCGGCAGAGCCCGATATCAGAAGTTATAGTTGTTTTTTATCTACTCACCGCCAATGATTTATTTAAGATAAACACAGGCTTGGAATGTCTCTCATGTGGCTCGATTGTGAGCAAATTTAGGCTTTAGAGTAGCCCTTTGCGTACATAGACTAACCGTACATCCAATTAGCCTATGTTACTCACAACATGTCCAAGGTTTTGGTGAGGTTTTTAGATGTATCTTTCAAGACACTTCCCTTTTTGATCATTTTGTATTTCCACGTTAAGCCACACATAACAATCCCTGGTGCTTATAGGCTATTCGGCACCGGGTTATTGCAATTGCTACCTCACCCCCTTTCTTCTTGAACTGATTCTTATCTAAAATGGAACCCCCTTTCTTTTCGATGGGCAACCCCCGGTCTCCATCTCAAGTGCATTTGATCGAGGAGGAGGATACACCGACAGCTGCTTCTTTGGGTGTGTCCGAGGGGGGGAGAAAGTGACTAAAGACGGGACAGGCGATGATAGAGGGCGTGACAGACTATAGACTTTTGTTTTTGTTGTGTGTGTGTGTGCTGAACGTGACCATGTACTCAGGTGCGGGACCGTCTCGTCTCCTGGGACCCCACACACCGCTCTGTGTTCTGTGCGCATTGGCTCCACTCAGACAGACCGGGGATGATGCACGGCACGCGCCCCAGGGAGGAGGACGCGCGTGCGGATGGTCTCGTGAGCCCCGTCAGCAGAGTAATTAGAGCCCAGGTGCTGCTGTTTCACCGCGGTGTGAACTGAACTGGAGGTTTCTGCATGTTGTTGGCTCCGTGTGATTTTCTGCCGCTCCACATCGTGCGCAACGGCCGCGTCAAGTTGGATTAAACGCGGGCCGTTCTGCTTCCTGTTGCACAAAGTTAAAGCCCATTTCAACAAAAGAATCTCTCTTCTTGACCAACATTCAGCTCAATAAACGTAAGAGAGAAAGAATAAATCAATCAATTCAAAATGAATGTATTTACATTATTAAATAGCACATACCAGTGAATATATGGCAAACTAGAATTTATTTATTTGAATGTGAATGATGTGCAGACCCCTAGTGGGCCCCAGAATCAGACCCCACTTTGGACTAGTAGAGACAACATAAAGGGTTGGTTTATTTGATTGGGACAGTGCATGCACATGAAGAATGCATGTAAACACGCCACTCCGGATTGTAGCCTTGGGCTAATTGTTGTCCCATATTCGCACTCACAAACTCACTCTGATTCATCCTGATCTATTGTACATGTTTTTAGTGGTAGGGGAAACCGGAGCACCCGTAGGAAACCTACGCAGACACGAGGAGAACATGCAAACTCCACACAGAAAGGCCCCGTCCTGGCCTGGGATCAAACCCGGGACCTTCTAACTCTGAAGCACAAGCGCTAACCACTGTGCTACCATGCCACTTTGGCAAGTTTACTATCAAAGACTTAGTTAGTAGATCTACACCTGCCAGGGCCGGCCCATCCTAATAAGCAAACTATGCAGCTGCTTAGGGCCCCAAGACCACCAGCCCCCTAGGCTACAATCCGGAGTGGTGTGTTTACATGCATGGTTCCCATGTGTGTTCATTTACATGTACTGTCCCAACCAAAAAAAACAATAAATACTTTCTTTTACAAATGATGAAGGCTGAAGGGTGGGGGAATTGACTCTATTTAATTCATGGGAATGTCTATACAGTATCTATTCGAAATGAAATTAAAGTTGTGAGGGCCCCATGACATAATTCGGGTTAGGGCCCCATGAATGCTTGAGCCGGCCCTGAGTCACCTGCTAAACCTTCACAGTTCTATTCTTCTGTCTTTATTTTTTGTTGGCTACCCATATGATTATCTTCATTTAAGAAAAGAAAGACCAATTGAAATTCATTATCTCTTTTTCAAGGGAGTCCTAGCCCCAGCGGTGACCCTATTGTACATGTTTTTAGTGGAAAGGGAAACGGTAGCACCTGGAGAAAATACGCAGAGACGGGACCCTACATGTGCAATGTCAACCCCGGCTTCCGCAGGCGCAAACTGCCATTGTGTCCTTGGGCAAGACCCTTCACCCACCTTGCCTATGTCTGAATGTGATGAAGAGTATGTGGTTGGTGGTGGTCGCATGAGCTGATGGTGCAAAAAACTGTGGCCTACCATCATCAAGGGCGGAGTGAATGAATAATGCAATGTAAAGCGTCTTTGAGCATCCAGAAAAGTGCAATATAAAACCAATGTATTATTATTATTATTAATAATTTGTTACTTATTTTGGTCACCATTTTTTTTTAGCATCTATATTATAAGTTTTATTTCACCAGAAAAGTCCCACTGAGATTCAGAATCTCTTTTTCAAGGGAGTCCTGGCCCCAGAGGTGAGTCAGGTGACCCTATAAATTCTCTGTGTTTTTCAGTGGAAGACACCTGGAGCCTACATGTAAATTTCCACATAGAAAGCTCCTGCCCACGTGGTACAGTATGTTGAGAACAAACATGTCCTACTAACTTTGTAGACTGAAAGAGTAACCTTGTTTAGGAACTGCAGTGTCATGTGTGTTTGAAAATGAAATAACTGGCCTGCTTTCTTATTTACATTAATAGGCCTCAGTGTAATGGGCCATGACTGAGTGTACAATGGAGGGTTAGCCTGTGTGTGCTTAAAAATAACATAGGCATATTTATTTTATTATTTGAAGAGTTTGTTTGCAAAAGCAGATATCTCCGTTTTGAATTTTTTGCTAAGTTGTTTTAAATTTGTATTACCGTCCTCTACAGGTAGCACCAGTAAAGTTTAAGGTGAATTAATTTGATCAATAACAAGTGACTTCATATTTCTGATGCACTAAAATAGATCTGGTCATTAAAATCTCATCTACAAAAAGAGAAAACTACAAGCATATGTTGATTTTTGTCAATGGCACTTATCTGTTTTTGCAAATAAACTCTTCATTGATTGGCTGTGGAATCCTTCCACAGCCAAACATATGTTTTTCAATTCTTTATTATTATTATATCTTTTTCCTGATTTTCGAAAGTTTTCACAGCTTTCATAGTTTCCACAATTTCCACAAGTTATACATCAAAACGTTCCGCATTTTTGCGAAAGTTATGCTATTACTTTTGGGAATTCCGCAATT